>JAMKCH010007729.1:0-225929 GCA_023653785.1 Ophioderma brevispina | reverse complement strand
CTGAAAGGGAGTCTAACTTTAGACTTGGGTTTAAAACCAGGGTTACTCCTAAGTGAGTGGACCTTTTCCTTCAACATACTCTAAAAATGTGATTGGACGGTGAGGAAATAGGAAAATTCCTCATGGATGGGTTGGAATGACCCATCCATGAGGAATTTTCTCACTCGTTACAGTTAACTTTCACCAGTATTTTGAAAGGAAAAAAAAATCCACTCTGAAGGATAACTTTGGTTTTTTAAATCAGGTCTACAAGTTAGACTCCCTTTCAGAATACCAACATTAGTTCGCCGCACAGGTTAAGCATAACAGCTGTTTTGTATTATAATTCATCCGATACAACAAATACCTTCTGTCACACATTACCAATACACTTCAAGGATACTACATATTTGGTTCAGAATCTAATTTCATTCACCCCACTCTTATATCCGATACATCTTTACTAGCAACCATAGGCTTTCCTTGCACCAAAACCTAGGCACATTGTTGATAAAATTTGTTATGTTTGTCAAACCTGAATTTCATTCAATTCCATATGATACAAAAAAGCTTTAGGTGGGATTGTAAACCAGATATTTTGTGGAAAAATGATCAAGAGTAAACATCAATTCCTATGAACGCGGTTTAGAACTTTAATAGCAATTATTTGGCCTCTGATTGGTTTGTAAGTTTGGATGCCACCCCCAGAATGCCACCAGGTTATATCATTTTGGCCGTAGGAAGAATTCAGGAGGGGTGGCAACCGCCAAGCGCAGAGGGGGACTTGTGGAGGCCGGTTGGCGCGCCAGCGAAGGGGGACAATTCCCCCTTTTTTTCTCCCCCCCTCATCCCACCCCCCCCTCCAATATGAAAAATAAGATTTTTTAAAAATAACAAAAAAAATTTACTTTTGTGGGCCAAAAAAAATTCACTTTTCCCCTGTTTGCCACCCCCCCACCTGAAAAAGAAATGACTCGATGTTCCATCGTCATATATAACCCAACGCCTGTCGGTACCTTAGTCTAAAAGCTGTTGTTTTTAGGGTGCATGATATGAGGAATAGAGAGAGAGCACCTAACACTTCATTTGGTTGATAAGAAACTGGTCAATACTCTTGTTGGCGTTGGCGATGAGGTGGTGCTCATTGCCCGATCCCCCTTTTCAATTTTTTGTTGTTTGCTGTCGGTACATTCACAAATATCCCCTTGCCCCAGCAAAAAATCCCTGTCTACTCCACTGTGGGGGGGGGGGAAAGCTTTGGAATTGATGTTTTGGTTAAAGGGTCTAAGATTATTGGAGGGCCACAAGGGTATTTGAGCCACCCCCCCCACCAAAATTATTGGGGTTCCAGCCCCCCCCCCCCCCTCCCCGCCCCCCCCTCCCTACCCCAGGTTCCCCCGCTTCCTAAGCCTATGCATATGTCAAATCCTATTTCCATTGCCCAGCATAGAACGTGGCTGTGGTGGATGAGTATATTGTAGCGATGCAATACAAGACTACCATTTTGTGACCTAAAATGTTATGAAAGTTAATTTTTGTTCTTTTCGTTATGAAACTTTATTGACTTAACACTGTCTTTGGGATGAGTTCTGTAAGCATAAGAGCCAAAATTTTCATGGTGTTTTATTTTGTACCTTTTGGTGATCAGTTTGTGCCATGAAAAAAACACCCATGAATTTTTTTTAATGGGAAAATATTATTGTATTCTCTCTATCAAATCTCAACCACAAATATATCACAACATGAAATTATTAATGATACTTGGAAACTGCAAAATATTGTTACCACAAAAATATTGGGGTTTTACACTATCAGGGAGACTTTCTAATTGGACGGGATGACACCACTGCTAGTTATCACACTCACAAACAATTTATGAACACAGCTTGATCATGCGTGTAACGTGTTACAGTTATGTATTGACCCCTTACTGCACTGAAATAAAAAAGACTGCGAACTTCTTCCATATGAATATAATAAAATCCTTTAAAAAGGAGAAGGGCGAAGCAAGGGGAAATATCCAGTAAAAGGTATGGGAATGGGATAAAAATAAGATGACATTTTGTGGGAAATGCAAAGCTTGACCTATGGGACTTTTGCACATAATTAGCCGAGGACCTTACATGAACGTAAATATTTACACAGAGTGAACAGGGGCTCATATCCCTTTACGATTTACCATTTTTAAAGGGAAAATGTGACAATCAACATAATATAGAACATACTACACCTTATTCTGGAAAACCATCAACGCTATCCTTACCCACCAAGATTGACCACTTGCAGACTCAACATTTAACAGCAGTATTTGACAGGATCGCACACGTACCACATGATCAATAAAATTTTGTTTTAAATAATAAGCCATTCCCAAAATGTAAGCTCCCACGTTCAGCAACATTGTCACACCCTAAATTTACTTCTGTCACCCAAGCCTTGCAAAGAAGTGTGGCAATTGCAATATACTATATACTAATAAAAATGAGATCAAAGGTCACACGCATCTAGGTGAAAGTCACACACGGGGGAAGGAGAAATGCACTAGTGCTACTAAAAAGAGATCTTGTCTGTACGCATATGCGTTTTGAAAAACTTTGACCTATGGAGCTGATGTTGGCATACGGAGAAAACAACGCCCTGAGGTTTATTATCATGGTTTCCAGGGTGACCCCCCCAAAAAAAACCAAAGTCAACTGCAGGAGGTCAATTTGCATAAAAGTTATAAATGCCATGTGTAACATATCAAATAATTAGTAGATTGAGTTCGTATTTTCAGTCATGATCAAGCAACAAGTTACTACGCATTGCAGAAAAAAATTTAAGAACCTCATTAAAGTGGCGGACCCAATCAAAAAAATCCGACCATTCATGTTTCTCTCTAAGCCTCCGATTAATAAAAGCAATAAATTCAGTCAACGTTGGATGTGAAAGATTTTGAAACGTTTTTTATAATAATCAACAAAATGAAAACATTCTTAACGAGAGATGAGAGAGATTTCAGAAAAGAAGCGCCCCAATTTTTCTCGAACCCAGTTTTTACATATTGAAATGCTTACCAATGTATTAGATAGCACGTGAAGTGAATAAGCCGATACGCCGTCTTTATGTAATAGATGATGATTGAGTAGGTTCTGTCGTGCACGACAGACAGAAAGTCCAAAGCATGGTTTTCTATAGGGAACATTACGATAGCAGGCAAGATCACAAAACAAGGTTTGCGGTTTTCTTTTGCAAATTTTTTGTATCAGAAGAAAGCTACTATTTTTTGATCTTAACCTGTTGAAATATGGGCAAAAAGGTTTTGGAAGTATTGAGCGAAATGTGCCCCATTTTGTTCGACCAATATTATTAATGTACATAGTAATTCTATGGGGCTTACAAAATCACGTTTTTAGTTCTCACAGCGAAATGATTGAAATATTGGTGCGAAACTGTAAGATGGGGGGGTTTTGGGGTGAAAGCCTGGCCGATTATCAATATGAAAACTTGATTATCCTTATATCGGGCCATTCCCCTTTAAGCATTCGTTATTCAATGCACTATAACGATTTAAAAGACGCTGTTAACCAGCAATCACTGCTAATAAAATACAATAAAAATTATTCCTTGACAACATATACTCATTTCAATAAATTTTTCGTCAATATTTCATTTTTAGTGTTAAGTATGGCGAGTCTAGATTGGGATTCTTGGGCCGCATCCTCTGTGCCTGACGCCCCCGCTATATTCAGTGTTTTTATTTAGGTTTACCGTGTGTTTTTATTTCAAACCGCTCGCGACGGTAAGCATGTGTGGAAGTGTGACGCTTGTATTTTAACTCTTTTGACAATTAATATCTTTCCGGGGAACTGTACGTTAATGTTGTCGCTGTGGGCCTTTATCTATTGAGTACATATCCATATGACGTAAAAATCCACAAAATTTCATAAACTTCATAATGTAGATTTAGAGGATATAAATGGCATGATATTTATGAAAACACGGCTATTTGAAAAAAGTAGGGCAAAAACCCAAGGAATAGAGCGGGATAGCCGTAGGGCTACCCTCGCCCAAAAAAATTAATAAGAATATGTCTGTGAGGTAAATGTTAACGTTGCATGAAAATTTGCTAAAAGAAATATTGGGAGTGACAGCAAATTGCAACATTTTAATGCTCCAAAATATTTACACTTCTTGAAACCGCGAAAAAAGGAACTTCATAAAAATTCAGATCAAAGATTGGTTAGTCCTGTGCAAGTACGTGCTGACCAAAATATTATTAGACCAACATTAAAGCGTAACACGAATCAGGAAAAGGGCGTAAACAAGTGGCCTAATGTTGTACGAACTTGCAAATGAGAACATTAGCATTAATTCCTGTTGGAGGTTTTGAACTTCCGGTGTGACAACTTGTAAATGGGGCACTAGAGGACTGGAGGCGGTGTTCTGAAGGGGCCGTAGTCGGAGCCGTACCGAAACAGGGGGTCACTGTTCAGGGAGGGGTCAAAGGTCATCATTTTCCCGGTGTGTATATTTTTACTCGGTTGATAATAGATGCGGGGATTTTTGTTTCCTGGCTTTCTTCTCTCACCCGTGAATATTTTTCACCAAAGCCTCAAAATCTGAAGGGGGGATAAGTAATGTCTTGACTGTTGCAATGTACCCATCCATATTACTACAGTTTGGACTCCCACCTCTTTTCATTAGTTACTCTCTAAAATGTAAACGAGTGAACATTTCACCTCCCCAAAAGTAGTGAAACTCTTGTAAACCAATCCCAACATGAGTGGTTGTACTAAAAGAGCTAATTTCCAATCAAAAGAGTAAATCACTCAAAATAGAGTGGATTTCAACTCATTTGAGGAGTTAAACGGACAACACTTTGGAGGAGTGAACGAAGGACAACACGCAAATGAGTGGAACATCCACTCTTTTGGATGATGTCACTCTTTTTGAGTGGAATTCGCTCCTTTTTAAGTACAAACCACTCATTTTGGAGTGGTTTAAAAGAGTTTTACTCTTGGGGAGTGAAATTGGAAAGAATTAGTATTCTGCCACAGGCTACGAAATCGGCAACTGTTAACGGAATAAACGCGTGTTAAAGGTGACGACAGAATTTTAAGTGGTGGCCGAACAGGGAATGACTAAATTTCATCCGTGAAAATTTTTCACTGTTTACATTTATATGAGTACCCATCACTTCTACCTCTTTTTTCTAGTTCCCTTCCTAGTTTCCTTCCTATCTTGTTTCTTTTTCCCACTTCCAGGTAAGTTGACTAAATTCCCAATCAGATGGAGGGTGGGGGGGAGACAATGAGCTGATTTTGTCTACAAATTATTCGAAAAAACTGAACATTTTTATCTAAATTAAAATGTCTACACGTAAGTGAGGGATTATGTCTTGTCTGGAAACTGGGCTGAATGACCATGTTTTTTAATTGATATCAAGTTTCTTTTTAAAATTGTCATGTGATTAGGCAGCCCCATGCAAGACATTCTATGTAGTTGACCTGAATAAATGATGTAAATCGTAATTTTAAAGTGAATAATGATTATTACCATCAAAAAACAGAGTTTAAGCAGGAGTGTGCCAGTGGGGTTAACTTCACTACAAGAGGCATTAGTTATAATGTATGAAATTAGTATGAAGTTTTAGTTGCCCAGTAACATGATGAATACATTGCAGAGGTTATCAAAAGTAGTTTGTATATTGAAGACGATTAGGCATTTGCCGGAAACCAATTACAAAACCTAAATTGGTTGGTTTTGATCATTGCTAATTTCCCTGGGCCATGCCAAATCTGTTGTGTTTTAGGGCTCTACTGACAGAAAATTATGTTGCAAAGATTCTTTTGTTTTAATAAACTAGAAAATTAATGAAAATGATCAGAACAGGAGCAGAAAAATGAGAGCATGAGATTTTGGGTTTTCATCATGATCACAGGGTGACTTAGGCACTACTTAATTGTAATAGGATAGTGGTGGGGGTATGTTGAACATAACATTGTATAAAGCAGGGGTATGGTACTTTCTCAGGGTTTAAGTCTTTTGTAGCAATCTAGTCGTGATCACCGGAGGCTGAATGATGTGAAACTCCGGGTGAGTTTCAAAACTCTGGAGTGTCGTTGGAGTTTTTGGCCGTACTTGTGGACGAATAGGATGGTTTAAAAATCCGGAGTTTATCAAGGGTCTGGCGGAGTTTTATCCCCCCACTAAAAAATTAGGGGTTGTTTGAAACTCAAAACTCCAATAACACTCCAGAGTGTTTTGGAGTTGTTCGTTGCCGTGTTGACAGCTTCGGGGAGAGTGAGCGGAGGTGACCTCGCCAGGTCATCTTTTGACAAATTCCTGGTTTGAATATCACGCGCGAAAGTGCACGGCTTCCGTTATGGTGACTTCGGTCTACACTCCGAAAATGCCCAAAAGCGGGCGGAGAATGGGTCAGGGGGATGGATTCAGAGATGTTTGACCATGTGTGGAAGTAATTTGGAGTAAAGTAAAATAAGTGGATTAAATTTGCACCTCTGGAGTTCAAACCTTGGAGTTTTGTGACCGTTGGTGAACAGGTTTGTGGGTGTCAATTCAATTAGTAGTTATGTTTGTAATAGGAACAAGCATCAAGCATGTACCATCCATAAATTGGTAAGACTTTCATCTTGGATTTTATTCTTCAAAAAAAAAGCCAATGATTACATTTGCCCACCTGCCAAATCTGGTAATGTTGCCTTAATCGGCACTGTATTGCCAGATCAGGCGATTGTCGCCATAGCTGCACAATGAAACAAGCATTCCTGCAGATTGGGGAAACCTTTCACCTTCTGTTGGATGGAGGTTTTATCAATTTTTAAAGGTAAATCTCCACAGTTAATCCGAAAAATTTTATAGCGCTGAAGATGTCTAAGTCACACACATGTGCATAATTTAGATAGCCTAGACAATACTAAGTTATTTAACGTCTAGGCAGGATTGATTTCCCTCCCACCCTCCCACTACTCCGCTCCCCTTCCCTTTCGTCCTTTCCCTCCCTTCCCTCTTCCTTCCCTCCCCTCCCCTAAAATCCAGTTTTGAAAAAATGAGCTTACCCGCGCAATACGACATAAGCTAGATATCATATCGGGTCCTTTACACAAAATGCAATTTCTGACAATTCACAGTGCTGAACACCATATACAGGAAGTAGTTACATTGCATCATTTCTCATACTACTCAAGTTCACTCATGAAATCAAAGTCATTCCCAATTAGTGTGAAATGAAATTGGTTAGAATTTGTGAGAAAAAAACGTGAGGGCTAACCTGTTTTTTGGCATAATATACATGTACTTAGGCATTATGAATAATAATTTCTATGATTGTGATAGTTCACTTATGGATTTCTGTGTCTTTGCTTGACAGTGACGCCGGCGCGAAGGTGATTGAAGGAAACCGATCCAAAAATGATGAATAGTCAGGTCTCGATTTTCAGGTCAAAAGGTACTTCAAAATTCAAGGACACATTAAATACCTTTTTAAGGGTAATCTGTATGTAAACTACTTTCCAATTCTTAACCACTCATGGATGGTGGTCTTCTACTCCTTCCTTGGTTTTACTAAACCACCTTTCTTTAAAGGTATTCCATGATTGGCTAATTTTGTGATATAATATGATATAAAAATATTTTTAATTTTTTTCAAAATAAAAACCTACCTATTTATGCATACCTAAAATGTGTCTACATGGTTTCATTGGTCAATATTACATCACTAACCAAAGAATTACCAATCATACCTTGGCCCAGTAGTTATTAAGGGGGTATTAATACCCAGTGACAGCACCAGGGGTGGGGGGGGGGTGGTTGGGGGTTATCTTTCCCCTTTTTCCCTCAGAAAAAAAATATGGAAATTTTCATATTTAGGACAAATAAATTGCAAAATTAGCATTAAATCAAATGTCACCACCTCAACAAATGCACCTCGGCCACAATTGCCAAATACATTCCACTGGAAAAAAGTTTATGAGTTAAAGACACTCTCAGTGATTTAAAAATATTGAAAATTTGCAGGAATAGCTTCAAAGTGAAGGATAAGTCGTAGAATTCTCATAAGGACCTTTTCCAGCTATAGAATTAAAAGAAAAGGAAGAAAACGGCAGTGTTCAAAGATACGATTCTCCATTCAATACGGTTTTGTAGTAAGTGTCCGTTCGAACAGTAATGGACTTAAAATCTCCGATTCTGTCCTTATAGTTGCTTCTGGTCTTATATTTGCAGGGTTATGTTAGGATACCTGTACTGGTTATTACCTGCTAAAATATGATTTTTGATTATTTTTTATCGATTTGCTGATTTAGCAAATCATGATAGTGTCTTAACTGATACCAAGCGTAGTAGACTTTCTTTAGTGATCTGTTACTTTCCTGGTGACATACAAATATGCCCTGCGTGACTTAATTCCCCCTCTCTTGATGACCTATGGACCCCCTTCCTTGGGACCTAACATACTTTTCTGGTGACTTGGACATCCATCTTTGGTGCACTGAACTTGCTCTCTTCTCCTTGTCACTCCTAACCCCTCTCATGGTGACCTCCGCATTCCTTGCCAATGATCTGCTGCAACCAACTGTTGCTATTAAACCCTTAACTGGTGACCTAATAACCCTTAACTGGTAACCTAATACCCCTTCCTCATTGACCGAATTAGGCTTTCCGTGGAGAACCAACACACTCTTTTATTAGTGATTTTACTATCACTGGTGACCTAATTTACCACTTCTTGGTGACCCAAAGTATCCCATCCCTGTTGACTTTATGCATGCATCCCCCTTTCCTTGAACAAGAGCCACTGGCATAATAGTACTATAACAATATAGGCCTACCAAGTATTTGTATTACGATCCTCATCAATTTTATTTCCATAGACATATATCAATCAGCACTAACATTAATAGCAATTTATATCATAACAGAAACAATTGAGGAAAAGTCCCGAAGGCCAAGTAAGGCCCGAACATATCAACTTCCCTGACAACTACCAACTAAAATGTTTTCAAAAGCAATAATACCTTTAAGGAAAAAAGTCTACACCAACAACATACAAAGGATGGTGCTCGGACAAATAATCATAACTATAATACGTTTAGTCATAATTTGAAAGAATTTTTGCTTAAGCTGTAAACGGAAGTGTTTTACAGACTTGGATTGTTTTATTTTATTTTCTAATGAATTCCAAAGAATGGGGCCGTTTTTGTCCGATACTTTGGTCAGAAAAAGTTCTTTGTTCTTGGTTAAATGAAATCATTACATATCTTGTCTGATAGTCACATGTGGATGTCAGAGCGTTTTTATCTAATTGTTAATGTCATTTGAATTCACTACATTTTAGGCAGAATAAAGAACAATGTTTGTTTCTTGTAGTTGGGCCCATCACTAAAGCAAAGATGGCAACATTCATCATTAAAAAAAAAAACCTATATACCTAAAAATTTAATTATGATAAAAATTGCAAAAACGCAATGTACTAATTTAGTTCTTCATTATAGAAAAAATATTTTGTCTAATGTTGTTCTCATGATTTTGGTCCTTCAGAAAGGGACTTTATATGCACTGATTTCACAATAATTTTAGGGAAAAGGGTTGAACTTGGCTCCTCAAAGAATGTGTATTCAAGAAACAAATGTGTTTCTTTTTGTTTTAACACTCAGTTCTACTGAATTCCTTAACTGTGTTTGTAGCAATACTGAGTGACTCGAATTGTGCATTCTAGGTGAATCCCCATGACCTTCGTAAACGACGTTCCCAATGCATTCGTAACGTTCTAAACGAGTAGTAGACGACAATCTTCATGGCAGCAGTCATTACGGCTTTCCCGTGCCATGGTCGCGAGCGTACGAGTTTCGAATGATCAGAGAGGATCATCGTATAATTTTTATTGCAAATTAATTTCTTCAGATGTTGGTTCTGAGCTGTAGTACTGTGGGCTTAGGCTTCTGAATTTTAAGGATGATTATTAGTTATAAAGCAATACAAGGGGCAACGTTAGAGCAATATAGCAATTAAGAATGAAATTTTGACTCTTAACAGGACTTTAAAAATTTAAAGGATGGTTAAACAAGCATTGTATGTTTATTAGCCAAATACAGGATGTTCATGTTTGGTGAAGTATCCTATCTATGGCACCATTGGGAATAGAATTGTGTTTGTATTATACAAATAGCATTGATATATTAGGGACAATTAAGGGCACATCAGTCACCAGGAAATGAAAACTGGGAAATGATGGTGAAACACTCATTATTTGATACACTGATGAATGATGATAGGAGGTATGGGTCGGAATAATTGGCCCCAACAGCAGCTTTGACGACAACAAGCTTATGTGGCTCACACTAGGTGGCTAATTATTTGTTCCACTTTCAATGTAGATTGCTTCAATCTTTTGCTCTAAGTCTAGCTGCAATGACGTTAATGTTAGATTTAAGAGTTTTTAGTTAGAGCATGAAGAAGCATTGTGGATTTGTTATTTAGGTGTACTGTTAACCTGATTCATTTCCTCTTTCTCACAATGACTTAATTATTTTCCCGGGGGGGGGGTGGGGGCATTTGTGGTGGGTTTTGGGAGGATGTGCCTTTGATAGACTGAAGTGCACTCATAGTTATAACAATTTTGCAAATTTTTAAGTGGGACCATACTATACAGTTACAGTGATACGATTTGGGGGCTAACTTCAACACATATTTGCCATTTAGTTTTTAAAATTTCATCTGTTTGAGCAAATTTTGGAATTATAGTCTTTAGATTTGAGGAATTGCTAATTTTTGCAATAAATTGTAGAATTTTTTTTGCATGTAAGAAAGGATCGTTCATATACCATAAGGATTGAAATGAATCTATATATTGGCGGTGAACTGACCATCCCTGTATGGTAATCCCCTGGTTTTTTCTTGTCCATGTTCTTTATCAGCAATTTACATTCAAGACTTGAATTCTAAATATGACATCAAAATCTTCGGTAGTGCAATTTGATGTAGACCCAATATTGTCTTGTTCATGCAGTAGACCAAATACTAGAAAACCTTGGTTGTAAGGTCTCCATAGATAAAACCTTTGGTATAGGGTAAAACCATTTTCGCCCCCTTTCTGATAAAAACCTTGAGTGTATGGTGAAAGTCATGGTGGATTGGAGAGAGGGGGGTTGTGATTGGAACATCCAAATACAGTTATTTAGCTTTATATTAGTAATCAGTATTTTGTATTGTAAACTGATGGTTGGATATAAATCATGCTACAAGTGTAACATAAGGTGAATTATGGCATCCAGTTGATGTTTCTAAGGAAGATCACCCTAAGATGGGCTAGTGGATGATGATGATGATGATGATATCATCTCAAAGAAAGCAGAGAAAAAAAGTTCTATCCCCGGATTACTAGCATGATCATATCTGTCAATGATTCTGCTGTCTCCTCAAGAGGCTACTAGAGCGTTCTAACTATAAGATGAACATGACTTGACAAAGTACATTGAGATAACTAGAGGAGACCAAGGTCATCATGCAATCTATGGTAAACAACTGTGGTAGCTATAGGGTGTTGTGTTACTAAAAGAGAACTTGGAACATGACCCTTGATAAAGTACATTTGGTTAACACTAGAGGCAAACCAAGGTCATAATGCAATCTATGGTAAACACATTACTATGGTTAGCTATAGTGTGGTCACACTATAAGATGGAAAACATGGACCCTTGATAAAGTACATTGTGTTAACACTAGAGGCAAGCAATGTCATAATGCAACCTATGGTAAACATACATGGTAGGCCTATAGTGTGTTCACTATAAGATGGATCATGACCTTTGATAAAGTACATTGAAATAACCAATAGGAAGGCGGTCCTATCACCTAGAGTAAATTTACTATTGTAGCTATAGTGTCTTTTGCATATTGGAGCATTCATCTGACAAAGCATTCAATATAATTTGCCACAATTCCAAAGAAATAAAAAAAATGTGTATAATCTTAGAACCAAACCTGACTTGGAATAACCATATTGAAGAAGGAACATCTTCCAAGTATCATAGGAATTTTATATTAAAATGAAATATTTTCTTTGAGAATTGGTAAATCCCTGCACTTTTCTCTATGAAATAATGTATTGCATCTGCCTATACTACACTAATGCAAAGTTAAAATGTACCCATGCATAAATTCCAGTTCTGCCTTTGTAGCACATGTACCAGAGAGAAATGTTCTTTTATATAGTGTATTTTTTAAAGGTGGGTGAACTAATCGAAAACCTCGCTCGTCCCCCGCTTTACTCCATCAAAATTGAGATTTTGGAAAGTCCTATTTTTCTCATCCCACTGCAATTTAAGGTCCAGGAAATGTCTCCTCTTGATGTTATGAACAAGACCTCTCCAAATGTGGTCGACCACATTAATCAACACAAACACTGTCCTATGATCAAATTTTGTACACATTTTTATTCTACTATCCAAATGGCTTGACCAATATAACTCATTATCATGTTTTGGGGAGTCCCAAGTGTGTGAAAATATCGGATCCAAAACATGATAATGATCAAATTGGATGATTTACGCCCAATATTAATTGCTATGAGTTTAAAAATATTGGCTCGACTGCGTTTCGCCCAATATTTTTGCAACTCATAGCTCAACCAATTAATTTGGGCTTAATCGATCCAATTTTATATCAAAATTTGTAATCAAATGTTTTTGGTGATATGCTTCCATGTGAGGGAGAAAACATTTTGAAAATCGGACCATGATCGGGTCACCCACCTTTAACCTTCCTCCCAATTTATCACCATTGTTTTACTCTAGCCCCGTTTACACTGGGCCAAAAGTCGAAGTGAATTCGATTGAGTCGTCATCGATTTCACTTTTTCCTGAAGTGTAAACACGCGCAGTCGTAATCGATACGACTTCAAAAAGTCGAATTCGTAAGTTGCTTTTTAGCAACTTACTTTTGAGTGAATTCGAATAAGTCGTCATTGAATTCGAAATTTTTGCAGTATAAACGAAAACACGTAATCGATGTCATGTCTACTGGTCGTATTAAGTGACCCGCCTCTGCACATTTACGGCTTATCACCAAGCAATGCAAGACTTCTAACTAAACAACTGAGCACGAAGGTAGCGCGGTCATTCCAAAGAGTTAGGACTTCGGCGTTGTTGTCTTCGTCTTCTCTCTAGTTTTGCCATTAGTTTTGATCATATTTAGGCCTAATTTCACAAGAAAAGCTAATCACAGCCGCCGAGTGCAAGCCATGTTGAAGATCGCGCGAAATCTTCCTTGAACCGGAAATCAAACTTCTCGATAAATGAGAGCGCCAACTGACGTAATCATTTTCTGAAAGCGAATTCGGAAATCCGCTTTCAGTGTAAACACCTACTACTCGAATTAATTTATGCTAATCCTCAGTCGTAATTCAAAAATAATATCGAATTCAATTCGACTTTTGTCTAGTGTAAACGTGCTATCTGTTTAACATTGATTTGATGTATTTGTAATGTATTTGCAGGCAATCATCTATGAAGGCCAGGATAAGAACCCTGAGATGTGTCGCGTTCTACTCACCCATGAAATCATGTGCAGGTGAGAGAGAACTCAGGCTACTCTATAAAGCACTATTTTTGTAGTTGTTTTATTTTCACAACTGTCACAAACGAAGGAGACAA
This sequence comes from Ophioderma brevispina, assembly GCA_023653785.1. Taxonomy (NCBI): domain Eukaryota; kingdom Metazoa; phylum Echinodermata; class Ophiuroidea; order Amphilepidida; family Ophiodermatidae; genus Ophioderma; species Ophioderma brevispina. The sequence continues at coordinate 212,298 of JAMKCH010007729.1, read as the reverse complement.
ATAAAGAACAATTTTCAAGACAATTCAAATATTCATGCCATGGGCTAGATGAATATTACTTTCATGGTAATCTTTTAAAAAAAATAGAATAAATGCATTTCAGTCGGTAAATTTGTAGCCGCAAGAAATATGCATTAAAATTAGTCCAAACAAGCCTAGTCTTAGGTCAGTGGTTTCGAGGTTATTCAAGATGGCTTCCCAAATGACCTACAGTCATTTGGGAAGCCATCTTAAAACCACTGACTTGTATCTACTGGGGTTGACTGTGAAGTTATGCCAAACAAAGTCCCCTTTTATAGGACAAGATTGTGAAAATATCCGTATGCAAAATAGTGACTTAAAATGTAATTGCCAATGTGCTACACCTGAGCCCCACCAGTAGCATCATCCACAGTACAAGTTTTTAATTCCCAATATAGAAACGTACTAAGGATAATTGACAAATACGGTAAAGTATCAAAATTGATACCCACTGATGATTGGTGCCGTCTTATCTGTGTACTAAGATTTGGGATTATGGAACTGTGTCATGGTGGTTGAGAACAAACTTGAGTGTATGGTATAATATTGGGAGCAGAGTGCATTGACCTTGATTTTTATCTCTCTGTATTAAAGGTGTACTGTCTGATTTTGGCTTCTCTTTCTTGGGTACAGCCTTATAGGTATTTAAAGGCATAATTTCAAAAATCTTACAATTTAGGAAGGAGAAATTATATCAAATGCAAGAAAGGTTGAAACAAATTAAGGAAGGTCATATTTGGTGGTGACTTATGGTATGCTACTACTTCATTTTAATCATACAGGATTATGTCACCCAAATGAAATGGGATAGTTTTGTCATGAAAAATCCATAGACATGTGGTAGGTCCCCCAGAAAATTCCTAGATATGTTGGCCTGTATTTTGAAGGATCATTAAGAAATCCAGGGAAAATGACCTTAAATGACCCTTATGGTTAGCATGTACAAGCTCTTTCTCCCATCTAAACTCTACTAAGGAGGTGCTATCCCTTGCCTTGGCATATGTGGAATCATAAAAAGCTTTAGCGTCATACATGTCAATATATGATAAGTCACATAATTGATAACCGAGAAGATGACGAGAGAGAGAATGAGAGAGCGACAGAAGATTTAAGCGAAAATGAGAAGAATTCATCAGTTCCGCCCCGGCGCCCTCACAGCAAATAAGCTTGCCTGTTTCTAATTCTAACCCATTTTGGATAAAAATAGCAGTTCATATGTCTGAAACTACACCATTTCATTTCGGTGCTTGATTCTAAATGGACGTGTGCAAGGATAAATCATTGTCACATTAACAGTTAAAAAAATTGAGCTTATGTATACCTGCACATAATCCTTCTTTGTCAACCTTGCTTGTTCACTGGTGTATGGTTCCTGTCGAATCATGAACAGTTCAAAATTTGTGCCAAAAATGGCGCTTTCTGGATAGTCTAAGAACCTGTGTCAGTCTGCAAATAACGGAAAAGTATCATTATGATGAAAATTGTTATGTCGTGTACGTCATAAGAGTGTACAATTTTTTTCGGCGAAAAGAAATGGCTTGTACACAAACACAGAACAGGTCTGTGATGCCGTCACCGCTAGTCCTGCATTTTAAAATAACGCTGTGTGTATATATTTGGTTTAGCACCCTCCCAACTGGCTAGTTTGGAGCCTATTTTTAATGATGTTCAAGCACCCGTGTAAAAACACACAGATGTGCTGTGAATGACAGACCCTTGGTGGATTGTGCTCAATATTTTATTAAAATAAGCAAGAAAGAAAAAAGGATAAGCCAGAGAGAAAGAGAAAGATGGAAAAAGGCGTATAGGTGACAAAACTCGCTCTTGTGGTTTCAGTCAAGCGAACATTACCCATTAGTGTATCATAGCCCGAATGCACACACACACATAAAAAAACGCTCAAATATTTGTTCAAATTTTTCGAATTTAAATTAACCATCTTCAATAATAGCTACAGATTACGATTGCCACTACTGTGCGTAGCGCTCGATTTGGCTTGTATGCAGACTGCGCCGTGGCCCCGTATCTAGCCAACTCCTTCAAGGAGCTCCCTATGGTCACTGCTTGTAAAGAAGTCCCACTGGAACCATAAGGGACACTTCAACGTGGTCACAAAGTTTGGTGGTCGTTTTCCTTGACTGTAACCAAGGGGATCAAGACCGGTAACTAGATCTGAGGCGTTCTGTGAAGCAGGCCTTTTGTTTATTTTTGCGCATCGGTTTGGACAGTGACACTGGTGGCTGATGGTGGGACCTTTTACTACACTTTAATCAGGGTTGAATTGCTCTTTGCTTTGTAGCTGTGTTAAGTTGGTCAAAGCATTATTTTCTACAATGTGCAATTAAACGTTTGCATTTTGTTTTAAACTGCAAGGCAGTTACACACAGCTTTGATATTTTATTTCACTATCAGCTCGGAAAGTACTTACTTTTGAGTCCCAAGATTTCTAGTCTGTTCAGCATGAGATAAAATACATTGGGTTAATAAGCCATCCTCTTGGTCTATATACTAATAGAAAACAATAGTGTTTATTTGACACACTTTGGAACATGCTGAATGTAAGTAGCATAAGGGCATGTTCAACTCACAAACTGAACAAGGTATAAAGTAGTTGCTGTGTGTTGGGAAATTTGTGAGAGATTTTTAGGTTTTTTTTACATGTTTTCGTGTTTAGCGTTTGAACCACCAATATAAAATACACAACAAACCAAAATATTTTTTGTGACTTACCATAGGGTTTATAAATCCACAAATTAACAAATTGAAACAGTTCAAAATGTCAACAATTGCAAAAAATAATATCGCTAAATATACCATCTTATATGGTGTTTTCTGGATTGGCATATTAAATAATTTATGCAAATTTTGGGAGCTGCTTCAGCTTCACATAATTCCCCTGACACAGCTTCTGATTCCTGTAGTTATTATTTTTTCCTACAAATTTTTTGCGATTTCCTTTAATTTTAATTAGGTGAGTTGCTTTTTTCACAAAATAATAAGTGTTTATTTATTTCTAATACATGAATAAATTGTTTGTGTCTCTTAATATATGCATTTCCAATTTGATTCGCCAAATTTGGGAAAATAATATTACCACAAAAATAACAGTTTAGACAGTAGTTCAGGACTGTAAAAGTGGACGTTTTTGTGCAATAATTTTTTGTGATTTGCAGATTTTAAACTTTTGCTCTTTTTAAAATTGCAATTTTAAGTGTTCTAACCCAGACCACTACACACCAAAGAAATTATATACCATTTTTTAAGGAATTGTATGTTGATTAATCGCACAAGAGTTTGTATCATTTCTTTCTTTAACAAAATTGCAGTATTTTTGGCCCAATGTTAAGAAATTCAATGGTGAAGCGGTAAAAAAAAATGCCTTATTATATATACTGTTTGCGAATTGAAACAAAACAGACTAACCACACTCCTAGTTTTTACAATGCTTTATATAAATTTCCATTAGGTGTGAATTTACACATGGTGGATTCAAGTGCACCATAAAGAAATGGGTTTGCAGTAAGCCCTTTTCCTTTCATTTTGCAAAGTGTAATGAGCCCCAAAATTGCATAAATTTGAATTTGGGGTGGGCCCTGTTTCGGCCATATTCAAACTGAAGCCCAGATTTCACTAGACTTGACTTTTGGCGAGTGTCAAAAGGGCCAACATTCTTGTCTCAACCAGGTCTCTCATGGCACAATGACCAATTCCATGAGATTTCTCCCCGCATGCTTGTGTCTTCGATCAGATAGCAACCAGCGAAAGAGAATGAGGACGGATACTCTAGCTTACTTAGCCGATCACCAACCATCTGAAGAGGGCCTCAGAACTGTTTATCTGGGCGGTGCTTGAATAATTCATCTCCGGCAAGTCCTCCCATTCGGTTGTGTATGTTCACACACTTGACCCAACCTTACTCGCGCTGTGACAGCACCCACTTTTAACAAGACATACAGCACTTTAAAAGTTGCCATATTGGATAGATTTGCTCGATTGCGCTCTATTGTTACTTTGTACCAAAAAAATTGCAATTCAAATGATATTACAAGAAATTTGCTATGGATATTATTTCGTTTGGTTAACGTAATGGCTTGTTTGAATTAAGAGTTGGTCCTGATGATGATTAGAATTGATATTGTGTTTCTAAATCAAACACCAATTTTCTAAATTTTTATGCGGTATTATCATGATGAAGTTCATTATTTTCCCATAGGCAGCTAAGCTCCAGTGCCCTATAAATTTCATAGTCTTTGAAATATCTATTTCACCCAATAAATACATCTGATTTTGTGATTCATATTTACAAAAATACAATTTGATTTTATTGAGTGACTCCCAACTGCTTTCAATCTGGCAACCCATGCTACTCCACGCCATGTCACTGTTAGAGTTTGCAGTGATGTGTGGGTAAGATGCGTCAAATTCCATCACCGCTATCTCCCCAAGCGCCATCCGGAGAGCACAAGAAAACCGAGCTCTCTGCGCTCCGCTGGAAACACAAGAGTTTTTCTCTCACTTTCTCGGCGTATCTCCACGGATACAGGCCATCATGTTTGTTTGCCAATGTAAACTTTGTCGCTGATTAACCTTTTTGCAGTCCACCTCGGCGAGCGAGAGCCAGAATAGCAAGAGTTTATCCACAGCACTTATCACCCCATTCATAAGTTGTCACTAGAAGACTGTGTACCAAAAGTCCACATAATATCTAGCCGAGTTTTTCACAAGTGCTTGCAGAATCTTGTTTCCAAATGCGTCGGTGACGGTCGAAAACTGACGTCATCTCGGAAAGTGGCGCCCGTTAAAGTAACATACGCATGGTGGGGAGTGGTGAAGACAAAAAAAGTTATGGATGTTTTACAATGCGTGAGCATGATCCAAAGTACTGTGACGAGCCAATAAGTGTCCCCGATACATCCTTGAAGATTTGACCAATGGTCTCTGGGCACAGCTTTTAACCTTGAGCAAGTATGTCTATCCCAGCCATTGGCTTATAGAGCTGTCTTGGAATTGATAGAATGCAGTGTCATGTATGACCCTAACATTATAACCCTAAGTTGTGATTTCTCTACTGCAATTCCTAATATGTAAAAATGTGCGTTTTGTGATTTTAGCAACTTTGTTTTAGCATAATGGTACAATATAATAAATATTTTATAGTTTCAAAATATGATTATTTTCAAAATTTGCAGTGGGCAACAATCTATAACAAGAATGCTCACACAAATATTCATGAAACTTGTGTTAATGTGCAAATTACAATAACTCTTTCCTGATCTTATTGGGGCACTCCAGTAGTAGATCATTTCCTAATAAAAAAAATCCTAATAAAAAGTACTTACAATGCCATTGAGTTTTGTGCATTTGATCTTTGAAATTCTGCGTGTCAAATCAATTTTTGAACTTGCTTCACATGCACTTATACATGCACATGTGCACATACACATATACATGCACATGTACATACATGCACACACAACCTTTTTATCATTACTATGAGGAAATCAAATTATCAACCTATTGTTATGGTGGAATATACACAATAGAAAACATCAGAGGACAAAGAAAGCTTGAAGACTATTGTTCAAAATAATTCCTTTAGTGTCATGTCCTCAGTCATAAAGCCAAGCTTATCTCTCCTTACCCCCCCCCCCCCCCACTCACACACACACGTCTAAACCATGTTTGGTGGACATGGTCAAAATTTGCAGTTTGTACTACAAATATAGGTTTATAACTTAAAGGTGACACAAGAGATTTTGAGGCACCCAATATTGTGTCATAATAGAATTTCTATAGATTAGACACTCAATAGATTTCTCACCTTGAATTTGGCTTCAGAAATGTCTTAAAAGAGAGAAAAAAGGTGATTTTGATTTGCTTATATTTCATATTACATAGGCTGATTTGTATTTGCCTCCTATAACGAAGATTAGCAATTTCTCACAATTGTATACCAAAGAAACATTTCTCAGCTTAATCCTTTCAGATGGGTTTTTTTTAATTTTTTAGGTTTTTATGTTAATTTGCAAAAATCAGTACTTTCGAGTTTTTTTAGGGACACCTGATATGTGAAATCTCTCTGTGCACCTTTAAAGTCCATGCAAGACCTTATGCCTTAGTTATTCAGTTCTGACATTTTCGTCATTAGTGTCCTGTTGGGAACTCAGGGAGTGAACACTATTAACATTCAACAAAAGCACAAAGATAGTACCATTGTCCAAGAGGATTTTCTAAATATTGGCTTGTTAAATTGGGATATTCATGATCCATTATTGCTAATCTGATTGCCCAATACAAATTTTCCAGTAATCCCTCAACATGATCAGTCACGCTCTCCTGGTTTTGGGTGTAAAGGCAATTGGATAATGTTGAGTGGAATCAATGAAACCACACACAAAGGCAATGAATCATAAAAAGTGGTTTAGAAGAAGTTATTACATTATATCATCCATGTATACTAACTTAAGTGTCAAATGCAAGGAGGACAAAAGCAAGAGAATGTCTTTTTGTCATAATTTAATTAAGTGTTTTATACAGGCAATGCAGTTCTCTGTTGCAAATACTAATACTGTTAAGAAGTGCTTGTCCTGGGGGTTCTCACCTTCACATAGGAAGGGAACATGATACCATGTGTTTGTATGGTAATAATGGATACTAGGTTTTGTATGTTGATGAACACCATCACTGCCACTTCTTCTACTTCCACTTTTGCCACCACTGCTGCTGCTGCCACCACGACGACGACATCATCATTGTCATCATCATCGTCATCATCATCATCATCATCATCATCAGCAGCAGCAGCAACAACAACCACAACCACAACCACCACCACCACAACCACAACCACCACCACCACCACAACCACACCAACCACACCAACCACACCAACAACAACCAACAACAACCAACAAAAGCAACAGCAGCAGCAACAACAAAAACAACTTAATATAAATGATAGTACTGGCAAATGCAGTAAAAGCAAAAACTTCACTAGCAATTTTCAAACTTGTAAACAACAATCTACGGACAAAAAGCAATATATAACATAAGATAATTGTTACAACTTCCAATCTCATAAGAATTAAATGCTTCAGTTTGTTCAAGGAAAGCTGACCCATTTTGATCAGTAAGGTCAAGCTTTTCCACATCCTTAAAGTTAGTAGAACCCCAGTTGACCTGTCCTGCCCTTACCATGGGCAAACTAAAATCTGGTAGGTTATCAACAAACATGCATTTATAGGGTGTTCGGTCTAACTTGGGTAGGAGTTAGCTGATAATCTTGGGCTGTGTGTAGTGGCTTAACAAAGCTTATGGAGATTTTTGAAAGTCAGTCGTTGAGAGAATGCATTATAGGCAATAGATTTTCCATATTTATGTCAGGTTCAAACCCAGTACAGTTATGATGAATTAGAGTACAGAACTAACGAGACACGGCCAAATTGAAAAAGCAGAAAAAATGTCCAAATTGATGTAGCTAAATTGGAGATAGACAGCTTAGGAGGCTGTTTAATGCATCATACCAGCCACTTTGTAGCGCTGCGATGTTATTCACAACAACAGGCGTAAATCGTGCCAAAGTGGCGACCATTCTCCTCCTAATTCCGATCCTAACGAGTAAGCCGACCTCCCGATCCTACCTCATTATGAGTGCAAATTTGACCATGCAGTTTCTTCCAGCTCCCCCATTCCACACATGCAAAGTTACTTTGTCGAGGTCAAAGGTCGGGGATTGCCCCAAGATTTCTGTCGTTTCGTCGTAATTGCCTGGGATGTGTTTTTCTCATTTTAGTCTTTCTCTCTTTCTTTATCTTTCATCATTACAGCCGTTGCTGTGACAAGAAGAGTTGTGGCAATAGAAACGAAACTCCATCAGATCCTGTCATCATTGATAGGTAAGTGACCTCTGACATTTAGCCTTATAACCTTTGAACTCTGGCCTATATTGTTAGTATGGATGTGATGTGTATGTAGTCACCAATGTAGCAGCTGGTGTCTAGTCAATTTATGTAAATTTAACTTGTTCCCTCTCCTTCATGCAAAATGCTGACTTAATGTATGAATTGGGTACTATACAACAGATTGGATACAAGAGAGGTACTTTAATGATGGGGCAAGGAGGGATGCTTTGTGATGTAGGCCAAGGGCGGGATGCTTGTGGGGTATGGCCAATGGGGTGGGGTTAGACTTGGCGGGATAGGAAAAGGGTGGGGATCCTTGGTGGGGTAGGACTAGGGAGTATTTTCAAGGTTCTGGAAAGAGAACAAGAAGATTTTGAAGATTAAAAGGCACACTTAAGAGATTTCCAGATATCCATATATTGAATCATTTACAATGAATTCATATATATTAGACAGTAGGCACTCAATAGAATGGGAGCTTCCATAACCTGACCCATCTGACACACTTTTTTCTGACACACTTATGAATTTCGAACCCTTCACGGAATAAAGGAAGAGGTTTCCAAATTCAAAAGTGTATCAGAAAAAGTGTGTCAGATGGGTCAGGTTACGGATCCTTACTTGGTAGTTGAATTACCTTAAAGTAAATGCAATTTGAAATTGCTTATTTTCAAAACATATGCTGAATTTTGTTTTGAAGCGAATACTGCATTAGAAATGTCTCGATTTTTGTACCAAAGAAAATATATAAGTTCTCTTTCAGATGGGGATATGTTTGAAGATAAGCATTTACATAAGTGAAAATATCAGGGCTTTCAATTTTTTAGGAACATCATTTGTGAAATCTCTCAGTACACCTTTAAAAGACATGACATTCTTGGGCTTATTATATTCGGCGAAACGAATATTCAGTGCGCCCATTGGATTACATGCTTTATTCTGTGATCGAACATTTTACACTCTGACGGAATAAAGCGTGTGATGTTAAATCGTTTCGTTTCATTGAATATAATAAGCCCATTCTTGAAGATTGTAGATGAAGAATACTTAAGTTATAGGCCTATCTGTTACCAATTCCCCTTTAAAATTAAAAAATGTTTTGGTGTGGCTTTAGATTAATAATTAACAGAAAAGGAAAAAAATGATTGAAAAAAAAATAAATTGGAAAGGTATGCATTGTGGGGTATGGCCATTTAGTGACCCTGGGTCACTAGTGACCCTGATGAATTCAGAAGACTTTTACTGAATAAAGTGCAGAATTCTGCACTCTATTTCATAAAAGTCTGCTGAATTCATTAGGGTCACTAAACAGCCATATCCATGCATTGTGTCAGGTATTGGCAGTTCTACTGGTTCCACTTTAACAATATCCTGAGATAGCACTTAAAGCCACTATCAGTCATTTTTTTCCAAATTTAAAATGCTGATTTTTTCACTAAATTGCTAGTGTTAGGTCATATCAACACCTTATACTTCTTTTCTTTGTGGAAAACAGACACTTAAGCATTTTAAAGTAGTCTTGAAAGTGCCATTTATGGCTATTTCTAGATCTAATAAAAGTTGAATCCCGACTTTTATTAGTAAACAAAGCATAAATATCACAATTTCTTTAAAAATATGGCTTGTTACGCTTAGCCACTTATAGGGCTCTTTACTACACCAATTTCCAATACAACAGTGCAAAAAATGGACTATGATGAAAAATAGGGGGCATGATTTGTTTACATTGTGAAGAAATCATTGATAGTGGCTTTAATGCAGCTTTGTGGATACTCATATAATGTTACAATCAAATAGCTCCTTTCTGCTGCTATTGTCTATACTTCACTATGAATATCAACAAACTTATCTTCTTTTTGGTGATGGAAGACACGTCTTTTATTATCAGTTGGCATTCAAAACCTCAACTAGGCTTTAAATTTGCAAGATAAAAAAATATCAAAAGATTGGTCATCGTATAATAAGTTTAATGGCACCTCTCTTACAAGAATTTACAAATAGAATGTTCACCTGTGGGATTCAGTCAAGGTGAAATGGTAGAATCTACCTTGGTTCTCGCATTGTATCAATTGTTAAATAATGGCAGTCACGATGAAAATGAGATGGTGAGGGTATCTGATTTATTAGATACATATCAAATTATGTGAGAAAATCCACTCAAATCAGAAGAGAAATTTTCCAATTTTCTGGGTGGGATCCAGTCAAGCGTAGAGATGGTTCTTAGCGTACATGAATCTGATAATGGCAGACTGGATACAAGCTAGCTGTGTTATGAATAAATTTCAAATGGTCTTTTGGATGCGAACGACGTTAACGTTAGTTAATAGCTTCTATGATGGTGGGGTGTTGAGCAAAATTGCAAAATGGAATATAAGGAAGGACGAGTAAGGAATGAAAAAGGTGCTTTTGAAAAAAAACACCTTGGGTGAACTGATGTAGGAAAATCGGTGTAGTGACAAAAAATCTACTTACTGCAGACCTGGTTGATAACTGATTAGTAAGCAATTATACTGTCTGAAATTCAAAAATATAATCACTAAATGTGGTGAGGGGTGTTGAATATGGGAGGGAGACCTACATTGGTTTTCACTTTCAGTTTATTTATTCACATTTTATTGCCAAATTCTGAGGTGCATGTATTGAAACTGAGAAGTGGATGAATATTTGAATGCTGTCGGAGAGCGAGTGCCTGTAAGAAAAACTCAATATCTGCTGCATACCGCACCGCTTGATTGACAATTTGAGAACATTTTTGCGAGGGTGTTTCATATCACAGAAAAAGGGTGAAAGTACTTGAGATAGGAGGGTTAGTAAGCACGATGATGGCAGAGGTTTTATCACAAGTTATCGCGTCCCTTGTGTAGCACAGGCAGACCCCCAAAGACCCGGCTTTCAATTGCTAATCAGGCCCTATTTGCCATAAACCCCGTTGCGATGTAAGCGATATGATCATCACGCACTAAAATGCGCCAGCCAGGCTCGTGGGGGCCACGAGTCGGTCGTGGATTAGCAGTGGCCGATCATGATCATCCCCGGAAAATATGCCCAAATCTGTGTTGTCCATCTTAGGGGATTAGGTAAGGGATTATATTAACCACGGGTGCGTAACAAGTGGATTGAAAAGGAATTCAGAAATTGTCGTACCTGTAAATCGGTGGATATTTTCCGAAACGGAATGTGGAGATAGGCCAGCCTAGGATTGCAACGCATGTGGGACTTCTAAATCGGGGATGATAATGTTGATACACTGGCTCTCACTATGTGCTGGTTCTCGGCGTAATGTCCTAGTCCTCCTGATCCGATTCGGGGCCAAACGATATGGAATCGGGATTAATAAAATCAGAAGGGATGGATTGACATTTTCAATATTGTAGTTATTGACATTATTTCATATCTATTTCAATTTGGGAGAAAAAACAGGCATGCTCATGTCACATGGAAGGGGAGCTGATCTCTACGAAAATCGTGGGCTGGAGATTTTGATCTGCCATAGATGAGGGTATTAATGTAAGCACAAAAACAGTGCAAACAGCTTGATCACTATGATACTCGTAAATCGGAAAATTACACCAATTGATTCGAATTTCAAACAAACTTTTTGAACAATTTCTTTTCAAATCTACATGTATTGAACTGTATTAACCCCCATCCAAGCCTGAAGAAAATGTCAATTTTCCTGGGATTATAAACCCAATCTCCTATTACGGTACATTTAATGTGCTACACTATAAATAAAAGCATTTCTGAAGAGAGGAAATTTGGAAGTTAAAGGTGCAACAAGAGATTTCAAGTCATCCATACTTTCTGTGATATGTGGAGATTTCATTTAGTTTACACGCTCAAAAAATTCCCCACCTTTTATTTGGTTACAGAAATAACTTAAAATGAAAACAAAAGGCGATTTGTATATGCTTATATTTCAATAGAAAACATAGGGTGAATTTTGTATTTGCTCCTATACGAAATTAGAAATTTCACAATCTTTGTACAAAAGAAACAGTTCTCAGCTTAATCCTTACAGATGGGGATATTTTGGATATAAAGCTTTACACCAGTGCCAAAATCAGAATTTTCAAATTTTTTCGGGACACCTGTTATATGAAATCTCTCGTTGCACCTTTAATAATTTCTCCCTGCATAAACTCTTAAATGGACAAGGTCCTAGTAAATAGTAGTATGCCCATTGTTGGTTAAGGGATTTCATGGACCCAACCTCATAAAACCCCCTCTCCCAAAGGATTTTTAAAACAAAATTAGTACCACTTAAGGGGGGGGGGTTACTAGGCACAAATTAGGAAGTGACAAAATTTGAGTTCCAATATATGGTCTTTAAATTAGGGGCAAATAACTTTTTTCAATATGCGTCATAGTAGAACTAACAAGTATTGGAGCTTAGGGCTTGTTTTTTGCAAAATGTGGTATGGAAATTGATTATGTGTTGGTATTTGTTCTAGAAGTGAATCCCACAATGCACCAGTTTTGGGAAATTTCACCTCAATGGGGTGACGTGATCACATAAAAATCCTTTCTTAACACATAAAAACCCTGACTTTAATGCTTATTTTATCCTACAAAGCTTTAGTACTTAGGGAATTTTTTGATTGATTATGAAATGTCTTGTGGTTCTTAAACTTTTGGAACACTTTTTATCCCTAATTACTGACATGTATTTAGTACAGTACGGTATAGGCACATTGCTATGCCTGATTGCTATGCATCATGGGATTGATTCAAAACATCCTCTGCAATTTATAGACCATTGCCATCATTGTTGAGATTCTTTATATTTTTAGTAGAGTTCAGTTACTACAACTCAGATTTCATACAGGTTTGTGTGGTGGTGGCATGTAGATACACCAAAAAGAAAGCAGTTGCTATCAGCACATAAAGGGTTAATTGATTTTTCTTTTGTTATTTTGGCTTAAGTCCACGCATATGAACATACACACAGAAAAAAATATTTATGACTCCAAGTGCTTCTCATTTTTTTACTGACACTCCGTTGGTGGAGGGAGGATTATTGGGTCCATACCTAATTATCTAATTAAATTATTCAATGCATTATTTTTTTAAAAGAAACTATGGGTGTTTCCATAAGGTGACACCCTTTTCTGACATACTTTTCTGACACCCTATGAATTCGGAAACCTTAACGGAATAAACCACATGGTTTATGTGTCCGTTAAGGTTTCCGAATTCATAGGGTGTCAGAAAAGTATGTCAGAAAAGTGTGTCACCTTATGGAAACAAACAGAAACTATCAAAAATTCGAGCCTTCGATAAAATCAGAGCCCATAAAACTCAATTGGAATGATATAGAAGAAAAAAACAAATGGTGGGTGGGTCCTTGGAATCTTTATCCACTTAGCACCTTCATTGGAAAGTATTTTAAATTAAAAGCAATGGGCATTAAAAACAAACACACCAAAACTAACATTTTTGTAATAAAATTGACACCAGCTTTGTGTGTTGTAAGTAATGTAGTCCTCGCATAGCATTTTTAAAGTGAAATAGATATTTTTTTTGCAATTAAAGGTCTGCAACTGTGGAATCATTTAGAATTTTTTAATTTTCAAATAAACTTTCTGTATTCCATGACAGAAAATACGCAACTTTTAAAAGCCCCTTTAATACGGGCCAAGCGGAGCACTTTCAGTGCAGAGTGCGCATTTTTTTTGCCAGAAAAGTGCGGGTACTGTCGGTCGGGCTCGTTGACACAGCTGGAGTGTCGGACCCCGTGTGCATCTTCTATTTTAAAAAGAGAGAACTCATTAGCGACTTTTTTCTCCTTCTGTGTGGAGCATACATTGATTTGCCCTCTAAGATACATGTGTAGCTCAGATCATGTTACTGAAATTTGGGCGAGGGCCAATTGAAATTATGTGCGTCTTCGGGTTTTTTTTCTGGATCCTTCAGCCATGCTATGTCAGTGTATTTTATTCAGGTGGTTTTGAAAGCAGTGAAAAACGAAAACGGAAAGAGAACTTTTAGTTGTGATCTTTGTATTTTGCTACAAGGTACCTATCACACAAACATTTGGTAAGGTATTTAAATAACAGATTGTGTTAGGTGTCACTCTGCTGACCATAGAACAAAATCCCCACCTTGTATTTTTTATATGGTCACGAAAAGCACCAATTTTTACTGAATAAATTGTAAACAAATTCTGCCAAATTGCATGTTTTTTGTTGGTTTTAGCTGAAAATATTTTTGGGCCTGACGGTACATTTGTTTACGTAATGATAGACTAACTTCCAACACGGGATATAACATTTTATTGATATTACAACTAACAGTGATGTCATCAGGGGCATAAAAGGCTTCATTTATCAAAGGGGGAAAATTCCTGGTTTGAGGCAGATTTTCCTGGTTGGAGGTGAAAATTTCCCAGTGATAGGCAAAAAAAAGGCTTCCCCCTTCCCCCTCCCCCGTCAGTTACGCTATTGGATGCCATGCTAATAGTGATTTCAGTATAATTCGTTTCTTGCTTTAAGGCACTTGGATCAATTGGGCCATCAGCTGATTTTTTAGGGCCTATATAGGGCCTGTTATTGGATTAGCATGTCAAACCATTTGGTTCAGCTCTCATCAGAAATAAATCGTTTGAGATTTTCGGTAATGATTATTCAATGCTGACATTTGAATTTAAAACAATTCTAGCCCAAACTGATTGGAATGCATGGATTTGCATGCTAATTAGAGCAACGGTCTAGTGCAAAGATAGGGAATAAATTCAAAATAAATATATAATAAAAAAATGAATAAGTAAAAGAAGATGATGAAAGAAAAATATACAAGGAACTTGGGGATTGAATTTGCACTTGAAGTGATTTTGCTTATTCAGATCAGAAAGCGAGAGAAAGATAGTGATAAAATTGCCAGCTTTTGATAGTTTAATATTCCATGTCATCCAATGGTCTCCATCATAACAGTATACAAATATCACAATGTTTTGATACAATTTTTCTCGCTGTAACCGGATCTAGGCAAGAATGGAAAACCCAGGGCTCTGATTGTTTGCAATATACCAATATCCATTCATAAGTTTTTACACTCTCTGACGATCCCAAGACATCGAGGGGCAATCCGCCCGTGTGTCGTTAACACAATTTGCTCACCTAAGTAATGATTTCGACTCTAAAGTTGCATCAAAGCCTCATGAATTATATGACTTTTCCCCCAGTTACCAAAGCCTTGGGCGTCACGTCGGGGAAAAAAGTGGAAGAAAATGCTTACGTTTTTATTTAATGCACATTGTTATTTGTGTCTTGAATAAGAGAAATGCTGATGTTTAAGGACTGCTAAATCAAGTTAATGTCTGTTAGTACTCGCAATAATTTGAATAAATTCTACTGACGGAGGCATTGGGAAAATCGCTTTTTGAGCGGTTCATTCTTTCATTCCTGAATAAATTTGAGAGGATATTTTTTTTTGAGCTGCTTTTAGGTAGTGATAGGTTTGTCCCTAAGGCATTACATATTCACAATTCATGCACCCTGAAATGAAAAATGCATATAGTTTGACTTTCAAATTTTGACCAGGACGTGTTAAGCTCGGAATCTAAATAAATGTTGTCCCTCCAAGTTGAGATATCCGATCGTTGTATGTGTGAGCCATTTGCAAGTTAGAAAAGGACTCGGCTTGGTAATCCGCGTATTCATTAGCAAGTTTAATGCATATCAAGCGGATCTTGCCAGTTAATTTCTGGTTACGTTTTTTGTTGGCATTCTGCAAGTTAAAAATTTCTGTCACTTTTGCCTATTTGAAGGGAAAGTAATCTAGGGCTAGGGAAGCGTCATACATTTTACATGTGTTTGAATACGACTTCTAGGTTGCAAGCCTCTATGACATGAGCTATGATGAGTTTTAAATGAGCCTGAAATATTGATTTGACTTGGAATAATTTAGTAATCTTGCCCGTAGAAGTACAATATCGGCGGGTGGAAAAAAAGTGAGGTGCACAAACGCAGTCTCGTCTTTGTGTGGTAGTTTTTAAGGAGTGAAAATCATGTCATTTTAAGGTCTTAATGCATAAAAATAACACATTTTGTTTGACTATTTCCCATTAAATTGCCATCAAATTGTGTTTCTTTTCACCTCATCTGGGTATCTATTCTTCTTCTCCACACAGGCAGAAAAATACCCACTTAGTCTGGCTTTATTACATCTCGGAATTTGCCCGTTCTTTAATTTCGACAACTTAGGAACAATTAGAAATAATAAAAAGGGGCGGATTTGCTGACTGTCAAACACTGAAAGTGGTGTCAGCTGCCTCTTGTTATCGCTCGCTCTTGTGCCAGTATTTTATTTCACTTTTTGTTCGGTATTGTGGCCGAAAAATTTCTCTGCATGCACCTAGAGGACTTGGGCTCCTTTCAGGATCAGTCGCCCATGAACGAGATTGGTCCACTACCACTTGTATGCTGAAAGCCTACCGTTACACGAGCTAAAAAGTTTTGCATGAGAAAGTGTTATAATCAAGAAAACAAATGATTAGGTAGGCTCTGATTTGGAAACTGCAGCTGAAGGGATTCAAACATACCCAGTCTAGGGTTTGGGCTTTTAGGATGTTGAAGTTCTGGCAGGCTAATTTCACATCAAGATCCAGCATGGGGTTGGGGTGCAGTGTTACCATGGTTTTGAAGTGTTGTTTTGTGTTAACACACATCTGTTCAATTGCAGTATTAATACGTACAAATGACATGTCAATCTTGTTCAATTCGATTACAAACACTTTAACTTCTATGATGCCTGATTACCTTCTTGATTATCACCCCGGGATACCAATGTATGGTGGGGACCCCGAGGGTCAGCACAATTATTTGGTTTTTGTTGTCCATTTCTTTTATCTTTAATACTCTGTGGTCACAAGTCAAGAGAATGGTTGGGTAAATTGCTGAATATAACAATCAAATTTGTTTAGACATAAAAAGAATTGAGAGATTCAAATTCCCTTTTGTGTAAGCAAACTCAAGTTAAGGTCACCAACCATTGCCGTGCATTCGGAACCATAAACGAGGATTTATATGACAATTTTGTGGTTCTTTATGACAGTAATTCAAAGAGATTTTGCATTTAGACAGTCGACTGGTGCTCTTAATGCCCATTAGCGGCAGAAACCATCATGCACGGATCCTGTCGTTCAATCGGGTCTGATGGAATTGACTCAGGCTCCTCGTGACGATGCCATTCCGCTTGTCTCTCTGTTTACTTAGCATCTTTCACTCTCCGTCCCCACTTAATTTGGAGAGCATTTTTTCCCCTCCATCAGCCATTGTCTTCCCTCCGTTATTTTTCCTCGGAAAAACGGACAGATTTTAATCCGGCGTCCTTGGGGACTGGCTACGTCTATTGGTGCTACTCCAACGCAATATAACTTACTCAAATTGGAGATGCTGAAAATAAGTAGATGTGTAGTAAATCAATTGTATTTGCCTCTGCCAGGCCACTTTTTATTTGAATGCAATCCCGATAAGCGGAAGAATAATACATCTAGGCCTATGGCTGTGTTTATCCTGTAAACGATATGTATAAGATGAGTAGAAAACAACATTTTAATATAAGAGAAGAAAGCGAAGTAGGCAAACTTGGAAGAAGACAGAAGTGAAAAAGGTTTTAGATGAAGTAAGTAACAAAACAAAATTGCATGACTTACTTGAAGACATTAAGAAGTAGAAAACAATAGGGGAAAGAAGAAAAAAAAAAGCTTAAATGATCATTCACAGTCATCACTCGGTACTCAACACCTTTATTTCTTTTTCATAAAAAGACCAGACTTGTTAACTATGATTGAGTATTTCAGAGCGCAAATCAGAACTTTTGCCGTCTTCGTAGCTCTGCCAAATCTGCCCATACTGTACCCATTTGTCGAGATCCCGGAGGAATCCACAAGGGGGACCTCACCGACTGTAATCTCAATCTTAGAAAAACATAGGAACTAAACGGTTCACTTCCAACATCCCGAACCGTTTTAGAAGCAATTAAGTTAGTCGAAATGAGTAGGTTTCTCCGGACAAGTTTTAATTGTTTCGCCGAGGCTGAGCGCCTAGTTAGCAGTCTTCCAGGATGCGCTGACTGTTCCCTTGCCCCTGAGCTGACGGGTTCACAAGTTGAAGATTGCCCAAGTTCTCTTTATGTTTTTGTCAGCAAGCGTGCCGGCAGAGTGAGTAATAATTTTGGGTTTTCCTCTCTATTCATTGAGTACAGCATAGGTGAGCTGTTGACATCCCAGCCACTCTTTGACTTGTGCTAAGTGAACACGATAAATATAGATTACAGGGTGTTACAAACATCCATTACATAAGCTTATCATCTTTTACTGCAAGAGAAATATTGGTGGTGGTATCGCTGTCCAACCAATACCCAATGACTCATAGAGTTCTCATATGAATGCTGGTACTGGATGAAATTGGGACATACCATAAGAAGTTGGTTCCAAATTATGCTACCATATGAAATGACCATTTTTTTATTTTCAAAGCCTGTTTCGATAAAAGTGGGTCAAAATGTTTAATATTCTGGACAATTACAATTTTTGCCAAATACTGTATTTTTTAAGTTAAATTTACCACATTTTTGCCAATTATGGATGTTTAGTCTAAAATCATGGCAATTAAAATTAGGCCCTCTGGTTTCAATCTCATTTTTGAAGAAAATTGGTCCAAATTGGGTCAACTTTCTCAGAGGCCAATATGACCAAGTCAAAGCAAATACACCCAAGTCCTTTGACAGAGGCCCCTATTTAGGTCAATGAACTGAGCCCACAAAATAAGAATAAGGGAGTTCACAGCAATATCTTAGATGATTCAAACAGACTTGGGTAAAGGAAACACCAAGATACCGCCATTAGAATAGCATGCCAGTTAGCAACCATCTTGCTGACACACTACGTATTTTTTTGACGGGCCTAAAGCCACAACATTTTTGTCCATATTTTCTAAAGAGGCTGAGCCGATGAAAGACGAGCACTTTCCTCAAAATTGTACACATGCTAGCACTCAGAAACAATGCACATGATGGGGCCAAACTAGGGCAGTGTTAGGGTCAAGTTTTGTTTGCTACGAGACCTCGCTCAAAATGGGAAACAAAAGATGATCTCTGATATAGATCAATTATTGTCAGGTTAGAAATAAAAAAAAAATTCCCATTTCACCTTCGGAGTAACTGGATTGTGTATATCTCTCCCGCACTGTTATCGTTAAGAATTATATGTTATTTGTTTGTATGTTTGGGTGGGGGTGGGACGGTGGGGAGGGGTTATGCATCCAAAAACTTAATCCTTCTGAAATTTTATAAATATATCGGTGTTGGGAAAAAAGAAATTGACCCAATATTGGGGACTGAGAGTGAAAAGTCACCAAATTGTTTAACCATAGATCAGGAAGAAAGTGAGGGGGAGACAAATTGCAGCAGAGTAGAGGCCGGAGATGGTCTTTCAAGAATTTTTGGTATTGAAGCACCCAATTGGGCTACCAAATTAACAGGTTGGGCCAACTTCTGGTCTTATTGCTATCTCTAAAATTTGTTACAGTCTTCAATCTTCAGATTTGAAATTTCCTCTCTGAATGTGCAAGAGTCATTAAAAGATTGAGACAAAGGAGTGAAAACTCCAAAATTAGAAACAAAACAATCAAAAAGGCTGCCATGGGTGAAAAGGTGGGAGCAATACCTTTATCACTTCTGGTAGATTCTGTATAGGTTATAACGCATAAGTCAGTGGCTTTTGAGATGGCTTCCCATCTTAAAAACCACTAACCTAAGACTAGGCTTGTTTGGACTCAATTTAGTGCATTTTCCATGTTGATGCCAATATGGTCCTAAATGTATAATATTGATATTTTGAAGGAAAAAAATAATAAAAAAATGTTGAACTCTTGAGTGCTAGGCTCTAGTTGTCTAGGTGGTTAAATAGCAAGCTCGTCTTGTATTAAATTGATTAACAGATAATGGCAATTAATTTTGTAAAAAGGATCTTGGATATTGTTATCAATACCGCGGCCAGTTTACATTAACCTAACTAGTGTTATCATCGGGCGACAGTAGGGCTACGCTTCTCGCAACGAACAAATTCGGAATTAGAAATTTAACCAGATTCGGATTGAACGATTTAACCAAATTGAAGTGGCGATACTCTAGCAAGCGTGGCACTGTAGTACAAGAGATTTGTGTAACAATCAAACACTCAACTAAAGAGTCTAGTTTACATCTGTGCTGTCAGGATAGAACTATGATGGATCCATGCTAACGCAAGACGGCAACCTTTTGTTTGCTTGTGATCTAGATTAGGCAAGTAAAGTGTGTTTAATCAATTAATGTAATTGTTAGGATTGCAATTTGACTTCTGAAGGAGAATATACTTGAGAACAAGTATGGATCTTAAGAGTTACTTGTACTCAGTGTATTGGCTCTAAAATGTGTGGCTCGTGTAGTCCGCAGTTTCTGCAGTCGAGTAACTTAAGAATTACCTACTGAAGTCATACTTTGCATTCATTTCCAAAAGCCATGAGATTTTATTCAGCAATAAATCCTATTATGAGAATATAATGTATAAAGTAAAGAAAGGCCGGCAATCTATTGTAGCAGAAAATGGCCTCAGTGATCGGTCCTTTCTTGATCAGAATAAAACTGGCTAATAATCTCAATGATTTGGTTGGTTGCTAAGCCTCATCTATCATATTTAAAGCCGGCCAGGCATTTTGGATTTCTATAATGGAGAGTATTTGGCGTGTGGCGTGGAAGTAGTGGATGGTTTGCTCGCGTGCTCTACCGAGTTTGTACACAACAGATGGTTAGGAGTCAAATGCCTTGAAGCTATTCCATCAAGTTCATTCGCTAAGACTCCTAAGTGCGAACCGGGCAGACTTCATTAGAGCCAATTATCCCTGTTTTGGCCTAAATTGAATTAAAATTTGTGTAATGGCTCTCATAATGTGGGGAATTAACACAGTTTTATTTTTTTTCTCTAAGACATTATGACCATTTAGAACAGTTCTGGCTTGGTCTAATTGAAAGTATTGCTTAGAATTGCATTGTTCCGGCTTTCTGGAATCGTATAAGACACTAGTTTAGTGGATATAACGTCAGTACAGACGTGCATGCTTTGTCATAAATGAAGATGTTCAGCAGGCATTGCCATCAGTGCCAGACTTCCACCCAATAAAACGTCAAGGTTCTTGTACTTAGCCGTAATGAAACAGTTAAAACCCTTCACGGCCTGTTAAAGACTCAATTGCGCCTCCTCCCATGGTTCCCTGCTCTGATATCCCATCCATCCCTGTGTTTTGAAAGCAAATTAAAGTAGAGTAGTGTTTAGGGATATGAATAAGCCGAGAATATTCTGTTGGTAGTCTCATCCCAAGCACCGTGTCTCATTGTAACAGTGGAGATGAAACGGTAAAGTGACAGCAGGGCTTCGGACTTAAGCCAAGGAGGTTAAGATCGGGTTTTTATTTTTTGGTGGATGCACTAAGCAAGCGGGATGAGAGTGATGAAGTGGTCGCTCCCAAGTCCCAAGGCAACCAGCAAGGACGGGAGTAACAGGAAAAAATAGGACAGAACAATGTGATGTTTAGCCGTGTGTAGTGTGGACTAGGAGCTCTCGTGTACACACAGAACTATGAGTGTCATTGTTGATGTTAGATGCTCAACTCGGCACTCCTCTTTCTTTTCTATAAATCTCGCAATCCCCTTGTGCTTAATGACTAGCGACTTGGATTGGAAAGGAGAGCGAATTCTACACCTTATACATCTTCAAGAATTTATTTTATCGTCTACTCATCCCCCATCTCAAAACGGAGGTGATTTTTTTTCCGGTGTGTGGAATATTGATTTTGTTTTTTTGCCGAAAGAAGAGAGAGGGCCCTTCAAAAGAGAAACACGAGAAGCGCGAGACCACATGAGTATTGGGTTTGATTCGATTTTTAGTCTAGCTAGCTAGCACAAACCTACAATGAGTGATAACGCCAGTACGGACACAGGCCTATGAGTACAGTTTTTCAATTAAAACTATTCAGACTATCCTATTAAACTATTCAGATTATCAAATCAAACAAAGCTTATATTTTCAAGTGTGAAATTTGCACAATTTTTAGCTCGTTAAATCAGAACAAGTATGGGCCGTTTATAACACTATCTTGAGACAGAAACGGGCGGTCCCTAATGCGCGAGATGTGAATGCGCGTGGCAAATCAAGACAAAGCCGTGTGAGCCGGGTGGGATGGGAGGATAATAATGTCTTAAGTCTGTCATAGATTATTATCTTCCTATAACTAAGCTATAACCCTCCTGTTTATATTCTGAGATGGAAAGTGCCCCAAACTCGGTCTGTACCTCCGGGCACAAAACAAAAGCCTAAGTTACAATCCTGCCTACAAATTCCATGGAGGACATATCATCCCCCAATCATCGCTAGAATACACTTGCTATTTACTGTTAAACCAAACCGGAGACTGCCATCCACGGATGCGCTGTGGTCTACACCTGAGCAACAGTCGTGGCCGAGGAATGGCACGAGAAGTGCAGGATCCTTGGTCAGTTGGAAAACCAAAGGAGGCTAATTTTTATTCCCGCAAGGAGGAACGACTGTTTGCCCCCTCATTGGCTTTAGTGTGAGTTTTCACGACGACTTGGGATGTTGCAAGACTTGAGCCAAGTCATCCAGTAACATTTTGTAACACAGTTTTGAGTGTTCACTTAAAAATGCAGACAGGTGTATAACTACTATTGAAAGTAATAACTTAACCTCTTGTGCACTTATCTATCTTACGGTGTTTCTGATTGGCTAATTCCATGACTTATTCATTTAATTAACCATTTAAAATAGCTCTTCTAAAAAATCTTCTAATCTGTTTCTTTGATACCTTAACTCGTACAGTGTCATTGATTGGCTTAAAAATGAGTCTGCATTTATTTTAACCAATCAGCATGAGGTTTTCAGGGGGTTAACTGGGTAAATCGGGAGAGGTATTGGAACTTTGATGCGGCTTGATGTGCCTGGACTGGGGATCAGAGGGGTAATAGAAGGGTGAAGAATTTTTTTTAAAGAAATAAAATGTGGATGTAAACTATCTCATATTTTAACCAAATTTGCCTTTTTTTGCATAGTCAAACTTATGATTTCTAACTTCAAATAGAAAGAGGGTTTGAAATATATGAATTACCATACAGTGTTCAATTTTTCAAAACATGTATTTTTATGTTGAGAAGGTTTTGATATGTATGTAAAAATAGTTTTGCATCAGTAGACTGGATATATATGTATGCAGTGAACAGTGATGTTTTAATTCCTATGGAATTAACAATGAAATGGCACCATATTGAACTTTGACAAAAGATAGTCACTCATTCATGTAACAAATTCATTAGCACTAATCAGGACTTTGCCCCCGTCTAATGTCAAAAACCGTAAAGAGAAAGAGAGAGAGAGAGAATGTAAGGATATTTGCTTGTCATTTCTCTGCGGTATTGCTGACACAAATTGCTCCGGCCAAGGTGCTGTACCCGGGGATAAACAGTGCATCAAATTGGATCGGAAAATTATCCGTGATGAGTCGTGTATCAAATCGCACTCCGGAGTGTTTTTGTAAAGGTATCAATGCTCAAGCTAATGGGGCAGTGGAATTCCTCAGAGGGGCGTCCTCAGCTGGCCCTTATCGTGTGTGCGCTGGGGAAAGATGTAGATTAGTCCGAGAGTTTGTTGCTAAAACATGCGGTCCCATAGTTGTTAGTTTAGTTTGATGAGTTTGTTTGTTCATGATATGTGTGTGTAGTCAGTGTATTTTCAATATTTTGACATGTGTTGAGAGCCCGGTTGAGAGGAGGAGATTGGAAATTTTGATGAAAGGTTTGCAGGAAAAGAAATTTGACTGAATTGGTGCTGACATCTGGTAAGAAATTTGCATAAAAATATGTGTTCAAGTTGATACAACAAACTTTTCCTTCCCTGTTCAAATATATTCAGGCCGACTACATGCTGGTTACCTACTTTTTGTTTATTATACTTTCGACACTTAACAAACAAATAACAATTACCACTTCAGAGAAAAGAGAGATGTTAATTATACAGAATCACTGACTATTTAAAAGTGGCTTGAGAACTTACAAAGCAAGCAATTAATCTTAAACTGAGGTGCTTGAGGAGTAGGATTTGTTTTTGGTTACCATGGTTACAAATGCACAGAGTACAGTCCTAAGGTAGACCTACATTTTCTCCAAATGGCATCCCCATAATCTTTTATTTGCATCTGAGACAGTTTACATTTTGACATGATTTTACCTAAAGTTCCTATATTCTGATGCTAATATGATTAAAACTTAGCCAGTTTTACCATGTTTTGTACACAAGAACTGGCTTTCAACTACAGCTCAGAAACTTTTGCCATTGCGTTCGCAACCCTCTACACCAGACACAGCATTGGACACTATCACATGATTTTCAGACTAGAAACCTGCTCTTGCGTGTATGTGTGTAAAGGCCCTGGATATAGCATAAAGTGATAATTTTTGCCTTCATTTCCCTGTGTTTTATCCAACCAGCTATCAGCCCTTGATGAGGTATTAGTGTCTCTGATATGCGCCCGATTGGGTGATTAATTCAACGAACCTCAAGGGGTTAAATGTTCTAATGCGACGTCAAAATTGGGCATAAGTTTCCTCATCCAGTGTGCGACAAATGAAATAAACACCTAATAGATGAGAGCAAAGAAGGGATGTACCACTGAGCTAACACAGACTTAATAATTGATACTATGGCCTGTGCAAATATCTTGAGCAGCAATAGAATGGATGTAAAATTCCATCACAATGCAGTTAAGATTGTAGAACAGGGGGGTTGCAAGAGGGTATTTCCCCCTCCCAAATATTTTCTTTCCCCCTTGTCCCCCCCCAAAAAAAAATTACCAAGATTAGACTTCATTTAAGAAAAATGAAAAATAAGTTTTTAAATGACAATGGGGGTTTGACAAGCAAGTTAAACTGACAAGTTTTTAAAAGAGTTACCCCTGAGCCCCAAGTGACACTACTGCATCTTGCTCCAGAATCACTTTCCCCAAAATATGGTGTGTGCCAACCATGTTGAAAGATTGGCACAAGATGCATTATTACCCTTTGCATTATATATTTCATCTACTTTTTCAGTTCAACTGGCATGGGGCAAGGAGTTCCATGTAATTATGTTGGACCCCTTCTTTTGTTTTGTTACAAGTTCTACTGTAAAAATTTGTTTATTTTATTTTTGGCCTAGGGTAATGGTTATTCATTGGGACGTGTAAAGGCCATAAATAAAAAGAATTGGTTCCTGTACAATTTAAAGGGGGAGAACTTATGAACACTTTCACAGAGGGAAGCACATGATACAGACTAGGTGCAAAAGGTATATGTAATTGTGCCTAAGAGATCTTTGCAAAAATTTAGAACATTTTTCCTCAAAACTATAAAGGACGGGTGGGCCATGGACTTTTAGTACAGAAAATGTTTGAAGGTCAAAAGGTGCATTTCTTTAGGCACAGAGTCAATATGGGCCTTATTGAGGCAAACTATTTTTCTTAGGTATCTCTGATTGGGATCATTACATGATATAAATGAATACCTCTATCAAGATAGTAAAACCAATCAGTAGTAGTAGTAGTTCCCATAGCAACTGAAGTCTCAAAGGTTAACTAGTTACTCTTTACCATTTACACTATTACAGTATATAATGCATTCTTTGGTGGTATTAAACTGGCAAGTGAAACCAGGGTTGGTTGGAATAGGCTAAACTGTGTTCCCCTCTCCCCAGACACACGGTCACCCTGTATGAATGAGTAAAAGCCTAGCAGACATAAAAAAGATACAAATATTCTAAAATATCTGTCATTCATGTATTATAAGTGAAAAATGCTGCCTGTCTAAATTCTCTGTCAAACTTTGCTGTATTAATTGTGAGGGCAGTTCTCGCTCATTTTTGATAAGGATCACCTCAGACTGGACAGTACAAGGACAAGACTTTAGTGAATTTTCATCAGATTTTGTGGTCGTGTGTCTTCAGAAGGGAAAGGGAAAAAATTAAGTGCCATGATTTTGATAAGCCTACAGCTGTAACCACACTCTGATTGTGTGTAATGTGTTTGCGGATCTTAAGGCTTAGCATTTTCATGCGATTTAAGGCGAAATTGGGCAGCCACGTGGAAAGAAATAATCTCCAGAATCGTTGGCAATATCAACTTTATCTACCCGTTTCAAAATTGAACAGATTTCAAATTCTGTGTATAAGTGTACCAATTAGAGTCATGTTACGAGGATTAAATCTTGACGTTCCAGAGAAATAATTGCATTGCTACTTGTTTTTCTGATTGCTTCATCTTAAGTTGCCTTATTTTTTGCATTAATCGGTCTCGAAAAGCCACTCTTATCTCTGATTTATGATCAGCAAGTTTTGTATTCGCCTGCGATAGTAACTCTTAAATTGTACAGTCTCAATATGATTATTTAATTTGTAGCAATTCGCCAGGCTCAAATTGTACAGAGGCCACGGACATTGAAGAGCCAAAAGTTGCCACACTAAGCCCATCCATGCCGACCTGGCATTACGGTTCATTAGAGCCGCCAATTTGGTGCTTATTTTACCCGCTGGGTGGGACCCGCGGGGATTACGGCTGGATCCCGAATTGACCACAGATAGCGGTCCCCGTTTGGGACATGTCGAGGTGTTATAGGCCTAATACAGTTGTGCGTGAGCAAAGATTTTAACTTCTCCGGGGGACCGTCCTTGGGTTAGTGGTCCCCAAATGCCATCGTCCAGCTGGGAGGACTATGTGAAAGTTGTCACCTCCCATTGGTTCCCAATAGACATTGTGGTTCTACTTTAACCTAGTCTTTATTGCAGACGTACGTATTGCTTGGTATTCAAACCATTCTGACAGGGAAAATAAGAAAGGTGTATGACGGAGGACATTAACTTGAAAGTCTTGGAAGAAAACATTAACTTTTCATCCCATAATTATTTTTCTGGAAACAAGGAATATCAAACAGTAAAGATAGTATAATTCTTGCAAGTGTTAACAATTGATTAATTTTTTATTCCACTGGAATAGAAGCACCTAGCCAATCGTGGAATTGTAAATTTACAGGTTTTATTGTACCTTGTTGGCTGGCAACGGAAAAACCCACTTAGGCCTACATAATTTATTTGCACTCAAAGAGTCCTAGAGCACAGTAGATTTGCATGGTAAAATATCTTAAATTCTAGAGAGCGCTAGAGAGGGACGGAGAAAAAAGAAACATGGTTTTAAAAATTGTTTGCAATTTTTCAAAAAAATGCTAAAATAAATGTTCTGGTTTGTGTAGTATAAAATTTAACAAAATCTATGACATTACCAAATCGCTATTTGCGTATATGTACATATAATCGGATCTCCATTTTTGAGAGTTAGGTAAATATAGTAAAGTAAGGTTCATTTCTACTTGTAATGGATGTGTAAAAGCTGACAGAAAAAAATAACTGACAATCAAATAAAACAATCATTAATTTGAATAATAAAAGGGAAAAGGTGAAAATAAAAAATTAAAAGACTGAAAAAGAGTCAAAATCGACAAAAAAAACAAGACACCACGTCTTAACTAGAGAAACTTACAGACCCACACTCAGAGCTTCTACAAAAAGTGTGAGAAAGGTCATTGAAACAGGCAAGCCAAGACAAGCATTATGAAGTCAAAGTTGTAGGCAAAAAATTATTACTATTATTCAGTAAGTTTAAACAACAAGATTCTCTTCTTTTTGTGTCTAAGACCTCTAGAGGAATGATGGGTTAACGTTAGCATTTAAACATCTAAAAGTCCAATTAAGCTAGCCAATTTATCCTAATTTACTAACTATAAACAATTAATCACTGTGCAAACAATTAGTTGATACAGGAGCAAGCGGTTTTGTCTTGGGACTATAGCACATACATCTGGTTGTCAGCTTTTGTCCAGAGTCCCTTAGAGAGCTGGTAGCGTGTGTGACTAACCCCCAAATTCCAATTAAACGTCAATTTATTGGCAAAACAAACCTGGAATAAAAAATATGCATCATTCATATTCTGCCACCATTCAGTAATTTACGGTAATTAGGACCTGTCCTCCAGCACTTCTCATCTTGCGGACGTTTTTCGCGAGCCATTGATATAGCGTTAGTTTTCTTTCAAATTATGGCATTATTCGTCGTAGATGTTTCTGTTGTGACTTCAATAAAAAGGAGGAGATATTAAATGTAGTTTCTTCGCTTTTTGTTGAATCAAAGTTCCCTGAAGAGAACAGGTATGCAATTGGAAGTATTCTCTAGTGGGTCATAATCGCATTTTTGCCTACGGCGCGTGGTTATTCATCAATTGCCTTCGTTAAACGCAATAAATGAATGTATTCAGACCTCAGTCTGTTTCTTCTCACAGTGTTTTGTTTTTCATTGAAATACGCTTTAGATAAGAGTAAAAATTAGGTTTTGCTTGAGCCTAGCTATATACTTTGTCTGGGCCACCAGATGAAATGATGTGCATCACCTTTTTGAAAGGTGATGGGAGGTTGGTTTCGATTAGAGTGGTTTTCTGTGTATCTCAATCGCCTCTTTTATGAAAACTAGGTGGAACAACGATTATTAGAACTACCTTCTCACATGTGGCAGTGAATTCCAGTGCTTTTTATCAGAATTCTCACAAGGAATGGCCCTGTGTGGGATCATTGGTTGATGTTTGGTTTCTGTGATCACACATACAGTCTCAATGGCACTGCACATGATTAGGAGAAACTTCGTCAACAATTTCATACCCTAGCTGAATACACACTCACGTTCATCAATATGCTGTCGAAACCTTTAAATTTCAGTGAGGTTCTGCCTAGAAACGTTCACCATGTCTTAGCCCCACAGTGGGAAAAAGAGGGACGGACTACTGTAAGTGGAAATTTCCTTCCGCGTATACAGATATTTTCGCGATTTTAACGCGTTTTTGCAAGCGATACTATCATTTCAGCGGTATGAACAGAATGGCAATACCAATCTATTGGAAAAAGTTGTATTTTGGAGTTTTTTTTTTTTGGGCGTTTTTATGTTACTCGCAAATTCCGCGAAAGATAAAACTGCTGCCGTGAAATTTCCACATACAGTACTTTGATGGATCACTAAGGATGTGTTTAGGATACTTAAACGTGATAACTTTCGCCGGCGTTGTAATTTTTTGGCGTTCACACATCAGATTTATTCATTTTTGCTTGTTTTTAAATTCGCATCTTTTCAGCTATCCTACATTGACGACTACAACAAATAACCCTTTTCGTGGGTTTTATAATTTCAGCGCAGCTCATGAAGTGCGTCGAAAAAGCGCGAAAATTAATCTAGTGCAAAAATTCCACTTTACAGTACTAGATGAAATAATTTCTTCTGCTTTATGTATCAACCATATGATAAGCGTCAGTTCTATGAGTAGGGTATGTAGGACTAACCAACGTTGTCATACCTGATTAAACTCATTTGGCCGGCCTATCCTGATGAACACAGAATTTGAAGTTCAAGATTTCCTAGTCATTGTAAGTCACTTTGTGAGACTTGGGTCACAAAATGATCCCAACTAGAACAATTTATTAAAATGGGTCCAGTAAGCTCAAAGTTCTTAAAAACTTGAATCCATACATTACAGCAGCAAACTGTTTGGTATTAATTACTCCATTTGTTCTCACTTTAGAGAGTGGTGCATTTTACATACTTCGCCCAGCTTTGAAATGTGCTTGCTGTCTCCAACCTTAGGATTATTAGCCCTATATGGTCCAAAAAAAGTGACTAAATTGAATGGTAAGGCACAGATATAAGATGGTAAATATCAGGATGTCACTCTTTAACTTAGATATTGAACAGAAGGCACTGCTATATACTCAGAAGCCATGGAATGGTGGTCATTGGTTCAATAATCAATTACATAGGTTAATTAAAATTAATAAAACATCAAAACAGTGGTGTCCCGAGGGGGAGGAGGTTATTCATACGCATCCTTAACTCAATATTCTTCGCACAGAAAGGATGGAGTCCTCTTTGGGCTGTGTGGGCTGAGATGAATCTTCTCATGTCCTCTTTTGAATCAATAATAGTGTTTGTCATAATCTCTTGGACATGAATACGCGCGCGTATCTCTTTGTCTCTTTGTGTAACTTGCGCTTACTTGCCAATCCACAGTGCGTATGTATTGGCGGGAAAGCGGGTGTACAGAGTTACATGTCCCAAGGGATTGACCAATACTATGTAGGATTGTTTCCTGTAAGGTCCATCTGACCCACTTCTTTCTGGCACACTTATGAAGTCGGAACCCTTAAATCGGATAAACCAATCCCACTATCTGACCCAAGTTTGCATTTCTGGAAAATAAATTTGCACTGGATTAAGTTGATTCAAAAGTACTATTTTTATTTTTTTTTGTTTTAAAACTAAAAGCAAGTACAGTAATGCTTCATAAAGCTTTGTTTTATGCTTGTAACATATTTTGGCCTTCAAAAAACCCCAAATCATTGGGGTAGCTGGCCTGATCGTTGTGAGGAAGAGGTAAGTTTCCAGTCAATGTTAACAGGCAAAAATGTCTTGATTGCAAGGCAAATGGTAAAAAATGAATTAGCACCACTATCCATCATTCTGTTTTTCTCTTTAAAAATTTAGGGGGGGGGGGAGACTCTTCTCCCTTGCTGGCAATGCCCCTGGGTTGTCCTCCTCTTACTCTATTCCTATATGGGGACCACCACCACCGTGAGTCCTCACTGCTGTCTCCCATCAAGTAAAATCCCCGTTCCTCACCCCTCTCCTGCCAAATGACATAACACATCAGGCCATATAGAGTTTATGATCAGGCTTAAAAGCTGCCCAGTACATCACTCAACTTGCGGCACTCAGACACCATAAACTTTTGTCCTTCCTGATGGCCCTCCCTACCCACCATTGGTTCTGACTCAGAACTATTGGTCCAGCAATGAAGTAGCATTCATTCACACTACTTCACACCTTGTCTGTATTTTAAATGACATGCTCGCTGATTATGATTTATGGCTTTGTATGACAGGGTAAATTTTTTCGTTGTAGTTTTATTTTTGTGAAGTTTTCAAAGCTGTAGTCGCAAACGTGCGAGAAGTTACTAACTAGGGTAGGCCGATACTTAAAGTAGTAATGTACCGAAAGTGCCTTTCCATTTGACAGAATTTAAAATATCTTCAAGAAGAAAAAGGCTAATACTTCTGACACTTATTTATAACAACCAAATTTGTACCTTCAGTTCATAGCAAGGTGTTTTAGGTGTTTATACTGTGAAGATATGGACATGTGTTGGTAACAAAACATCAAAAGTT
Organism: Ophioderma brevispina; assembly: GCA_023653785.1. NCBI lineage: Eukaryota > Metazoa > Echinodermata > Ophiuroidea > Amphilepidida > Ophiodermatidae > Ophioderma > Ophioderma brevispina. The sequence goes on along the minus strand of JAMKCH010007729.1, from coordinate 181,051 downwards.
AAGGGTCACATCTTGAAAATACAGGTCAGTGTTCTACTACGGTTAATAAATTTGAATGGTTTAGTTTTGTCATGAGCATGTAGGGGTGGGATGGATGAGATAGGGGTGGGGTTAAGAGCTGGGGGTGTATTGAACAAAAATGACCAAATACGGATATGCTGCCAATATGGCTCTAATTTTCAACTTTCTGGTACCCCGGTACATGAATGACCCTTTTCTTTTAAATTTTGGTGTATATAGATGGGCTACTTTTTAAAGACTTTTCTTAAATTTGTTAGAAATTTAGGCCACTTTCCTTAATCTGGAGCAAAAATTAAAAAAAATATGCATAAACAGTTGCAATTTTGAAGAAAGATTGGGAAATTTGTGTTAAATTAGCCCCAAATCCGAATCTCCAATATATAGCTATATAATATTTTGGATAAAATTGGTATATAGCCGGGAGCGGGTTGACATCACATTGCGGTGAAAACAAAGGGGAAGCCCAGGGAATCCCCGAATCGCGGTGAAAACAAACTGCGCAAATTGCTTCTTTAAGTTCACTGCACATCGTATGACACTGCGTGCAGCGCGCATTGAATCACGCACGTTGTTGACATGCCGTTGCCAAGAAGATTTGGTTGAACTCCCGGATGTCCGCTCCCGGCTATGGTTCCTACTTCCAGACTTTCAGAGGCACATCCCTACCCAAACCAAACTTGAGACCCCCTTGGGTTAACAGGTAACAACAAATAATTTGGGAGCCCCTTAGAGGTTTGGGTGACACTGGGTGTTTAAGTTATCTCTTCAAACACCTACTTTGCCACCCCCTCTAAAATTAACCCTGGCATTGAAACGAGAGTGCCCCCCCATAACAATAATAATGAAATTGTGTATCTCTGGCACTGCAGCGAGATCGGCCAGCGATGACCAGTAAATTATACAGTTGGGGATTGGATAATATATAAAAGTGGTAAGAAATGGCACACATTGTCTGTGATAGCCGCCTTGAGTCCAGTCTGCAGGATCAACTTCTGACAGGCCTAGTGTTATTCATCAAAGGGCTACTTAAACTTGCCACATCTCGTCATGATATAGGATAGCGTGCCTATGAAATCATATTAAGGGAGCTCCACGCCCATCGCCCTGCAGGTATTTTGCCAGCTCTCTACCCTATGAATGCGATATTCCAAGCCTAAATTATATATTTGTTTTATTTATTTACATGCGTTTTCAACCGGTTCGCCATTTCAGTGAGTCATGTTTATTAACTATGATAAGTTGAGATCACAGTAATGAAATATGCCCATGTTAAAAGAATAGATTTATGAAAAATGAAAGACATGTACTAGGGGAAATTTGCTAAAATAAAGGGGGAACTTTTTCACTTAGCTTTTTGATTTGACTAAACTTGTTACCTACCAGCTAGGGTGTCCGTCAGGTGCATATAGGCAATGCGACTCAATTTTTCAATTTCCAGGGAATTTCCACCTAATTAAACATGGAAATTAAGGTATCGCCCCTCAAACAATTTTGGCACTAGTTAAACTTGCAATGTATGTAACAAGGAGGTTTGAAGTCTGAATAAATGCCAGTTAATATTGATGTGTCAGAACTTGTAACAATAATTTTGAACCAATTTCCTCTGGAAGTCCATGGTATGGATGCCCTAGATTTAACACAATGAACAAACTTTGAAAAATACGTTTGTTGGCGAGGTCATTGGCCTAAGCATTATAACCCCTCAGGACATCAAGCTCAGATCAGCCTCTGTGAATCCTTAATATGTACTGTTGTGATTAGGGCCCTTTGACAAAAATCCTAGAATCAGCGACATTGATCCATAGAGTCGGCTACAGCGCGTGTAACTGTAGTTGGTTGTACGGCACGATTGACTCGGCACAGTGTACTGTGGGTCGAGGCGAAGTTGGTGTTCATGACGGTGTGGAATGGATTATAGTGGTTAGCAACAGTGACAAACTATAGCCTGCATATTGGCTTCAATTTGAACAGGATAGCCGAGATTTGTCAGAGCTTAGGACTGGACTTGAGTTGCTTTAATTCAAAATCCCACCCAAGACATGAAGCTTATCATCCCCATGTTGTAACTTGTCAACAATGCTTGGACCAAATGGAGTTGGCTATTTTTCAGTGGCAAAAAAGGGAAAAAAGTAACAAAGTGTGCTCTTGATTGAAAATATCAAAGTAGTTTGTTTCTACTATAACTTAGGGGTACGGTTTTGGTTAAAAGGACTTAAGGTAGCCATTGAGTTTTAGATTGTGAGGTATGTATAGATGATTGGATATGTGTTTCTTCACACCCCATGAAGTGCTCTAGGCATTGCATCTTGAGCTGGCCACGGATGCCAGGAATCCATTTCAACACCCGGGGGCGCTTTTGCTGAATCGTATAGTGTTGTAGCTGTTACCATAGGTCAGGAGTCTGGCTTCTGATCGTGTTTTAATTTACAGTGAGCCAGGGCCTGAGGGTTTTGGTGATCTGATCTCCACTTGGGCTGACTCATCCCTATCAGAGCGATCCAAACAGGCTCTCAATACTGCGGCACGGACGTCGAGCCCCCTTCTCACGTCAATGGCGCCAAAGTACCCTGCTTCACTCGCGCAGCTTGCCCAGGTGCTAGACTCACGGTGAGTGCCCCCACGAAATTCACCTGTCTACTTGAGGCAGGATATCCCTGTAATAATCAAGTATGCTATTGCGTTGGTAAATGGTAGTCTAATAGCCTGGTGTGTCTGTGACTGTATGAAGGTATGCTGGGATGCATGGCTAGTGCCCCTAGGCTAGATTGTGGAACTGTAAGCATATACACACAGGTGCATGCCCTTGTTACACCTGCAGTGCTAGCTGGGCCCAACAATTGGCATAGCTCGACTAGTATCACAAGCTGAAAATAGATCCGAGCACTTCAGCCATAATAGATAGTTTCAAATATTGCAGAGCTTCCGTTGGTATTGAACACCTAGTAGAAATTCAAAATTCAAGAGTAAATTTTCTGCAACATTAATACCTCCTGTACCACAAATTTTATTAGGATTACTGACACAATGTGCTACTGTAAAAGTGATAATTTTTGCGTGTGTAATTTTCCGCGTTTCTGTAATTTTTAACATTTTTGCTTGTTTTTCAATTGTCAGCTTATCCTAAATAGACCTACACACAAAATAAACATTTTCGCGAGTTTTTAATTTCGCGCTAGCTCAGAAGTGCGCGAAAAGCGCGAAAATTAATGTAGCGCGAAAATTTCTACTTTTACAGTATTCCAATGTGCTTTAATGTCATGATGATGACAACGACAACAGTGATGACTAAGTTCTCCTACACATCTGCTACTGCCAGCAACACTGCCACTGTGTCAATACCACCATCAGCACCACCGCCAACAAAAACAATGATAACGTCAACCACAATGACAACATCAACAACAACAATGACAGCGTCAACAACAACAATGACAACAACAACAATTACAACAACAACAATGACAACGTCAACAACAACAATGACAACAGCAATACAAACACCATCAACAAAAACAGCAGAATATGAATATCACCACTGAGCTATGGCTACGCCGTCGCTAGTCTCACAAGCCCTTCATCCAGTCTGGGCTTTTTTTAAACCAAGTTGTCTGGGAGCAAGTCCATGCAAGTCTCTTCTGATTGGCTGTAAAGCAGGATTGATGATTGGATAATCCATGATGACATCATAATTTATATTTCAAAGAGAGTTGAGGCTGCCAAATTTATAAAAACGTAGTTGCAAACTTGTTGTAGTTGCTTGTTGTCTTGTTCATGATGTTTTTTTTTCGTCTTGTGTGTTGGGGTAAACAAAATTTTCAAAAAAAAAAGTAAATGAAAATCATGGTTCAGTCAGCAGATTTTGTTTTTATTTTGTGCTAATTTGCATAAAAAAAATTGAGGGGAAGTTTTTTTTTTAGGGAAATAAACAACAGAAGCTGTAACATGAGCAAATCAAGGGGTTTGGAGTCAATCCCACAAGGCACCAACTTGGGAAATTTGACTTCAATAAGGTCATGTGAGGATCCAAAAAATCCTATTCTTAACACATAAAAAACCCCGACTTAACGCTCATTTTAGCCCACAAAACAGTACTTCGGGAATTTTTAGCATGTTCGTGAAATGTCTTGTGGTCTTAAGCTTCTTGAACACTTTTTATCCCAACGTACTGACATGTGTTTGTACAGTACAATACTAGGAACCAATCGCAATGGCATTATGGGATTGGTTTTCAAAACACCCTCGAGAGAGCAATATTAACAACAACCAGAGGCAAGAGTAAGGGGTATACCAAATTAGCATATTTGAATCCTTGAGGTCTACCACCTTTCTTGACGTGTCTCTGATTGGATTCATTACCTGATATAACTCTGAGAACAATCAAAATAGATCTTCGATATATCTGTGCAAACTGCGAAGGTTTTCTTACCATGTCTCTGATTGGTTAAATTACATCCTATAACCCAATGTATAGCCAGCTGGTAGGTCTCGGGAAGCTAACCTATGTAATATGAATACCAATAAAGTTCCCCACCCCAACTGTAAGATTGTAAAGTTATTATCTAAATGGGGACAAGAAAATTCACAGTTAACATAGGTCAATAATTTATCATTTGACAGTATTGATTTTTATCCACATTGACTCATTAATTCAATCTTTCATTTCCTGCAAAAATGGGAAAAGTCATAAATACGAGTTAGTAAAAGAGCAGAGTCATTGGGGGTCAAAGCGGGCCATAAATATGGATTTTTCCGACTGCGTTTACCCCCTTGTCCAATTGGCTCTCTATTGATATTGCTAGAGGGAGCCAAGTTATATTAACACAGGTGGGTTTAGTTTTGTGTGAGTTTTTTGTTCAGCAAACAAAACTATTTTGAAATGAACAGGTTGAAATAATCTTTTGCAAACTTGGGGACAAAGCACACACACTCGAGAATCAAGTTAATTGGCCGTCAATAAAAGAACCTGAAGCAGGACGAAAGCACGCACATAGCCCCTTCGCACAACACTTCACGCCACACACCGCCAGCCCAGCCGATAATGTACAAGTATGCAGCATAATAACTCGACGGTTATGTTTATTTGCAAAACCAAACAGTCTATATTCTCGATTCACTATTTATTTAGAAAAACGCAAAGCACCCTGAACTTTTGCTCAATTGAAGCTGCCAGGGCTGGGAAGTGTTGAAATGTGTGCTTGCATAAAGGAGTTATTTTAAATAAACAGAAAAGTACCTTTGTATGGGTTCCACGCTATGAATCAGAGAACTGTCATTTAGTGTGTGTGTGTATTTTAGGTAAATGTTTGCAAAGGAAGTGTTAGTGCTGATATTTGCGATTAAAAAAGACGAGAAATCAATTTTCTCCGAGGAATATTTACCATTGCTAGTTTTCTATTTGAATCCTCTTATTAGACTGTATAATAATTCGAACAATTGTAAACATATGAAATAAAAGCTGGCAAATGAATTGGTTTGAAATCTTAGGAAGTGTTGAAGGGACCTTCGTAAGACGAAAGAGTGAAGGTTAGATGATTCAATGAAATGAGGAATTCTTACGCCATATTTGGTCATATTTTGACAAACTCCCATTAGAGAATCTTCACTTATGTTGAGATGAGGATAAGACAAAAGGTTAAAACTGCTGAACCCCAGAATTGTGAGTTGATTTTCTAGCGGTGGCAATTTCCTCGCGCTCTTTGTTTGGCTCGTGCTGTGTTTCATGTAATTTCCTAAGATAAACTCAGATCTGTGTTCGAACCCCTTGGGAAACAGCCTCGCTTGTTTGCTGGCGCTTGCCAAATTTTTTTCCTTCTTTCTTTTTTTTTCTTCTCTTTTTACTTGTTTTATGCATCTTAAGCCTCTACGGCGGTGTGCGATCTCAAGCTTGCACTCACTCCATGATGCCTCTGTGTGCAAGTTTTTTGTTGTCTTCAGATAAAATGTTGACATTTTTTCTGATTCTTTTTTTTCTACAGTAAGGTACTATTAGTTTTTGGAGGCAGCCATTTTGAAAATGTTTCGTGCTGATCTCTGGATTATGGGATTTTTCCATGTGATGATCTATGAATGCAACACCAGGACAAATACCAGACAAATAGATATATGTCCGTTGTTAATAATTTGGAAGATTCAACCCATGAACAATGTGTGATGCTGCTATAATCTGTTCAATATAAATTAGACCAATCTTTGCAAAAAGTACATTGAGGTAAAGGGAAGGTTAAAGTCATATGGGGGAGGTGGTGACTCAATTTGGGGTTCGGGTATTTTGGGGTTTGAAATTTCTGTTTATGTGTGTAGGGGTGCGTGGATGTGTCAGTCATAATTACAATTACAAGGATAATAATTGTTACCTTTAGTAGATTATCAAATTCTCTATAACTGCATGCTGAAAATTACATTTAAAAAATGATTTGATTAGAACCAATATAGTGTTCAATATGTCTTGACTGAGGTATGAGGTTCAAATTTAGGAGTATTTCTAATCCATGAGTGGGCAATTTTGCATTGAGTTTCTATTCAAATGTGCAAAATGGAGAAACACTCTTTTGTAGTTGAGGTGTAATAGGTAACTTTCTATGGTATTGTTTCTTGAATGTGTAGTTTCTGTTTCACCAATAATTGAAAGCAAGGACACCACATACATAAGACATGTATGCCCTCAATTTATCTCAATCTTGAGATTTTGGTACCATTGGCAGAGATGATTGGCCATGTGAGTGCAAGGGGTCTTAAGAGAAATAGCTGCCATTTGTCAGAAATTCCCACCAAACATACTATAATGCCAAGTCTTTGGTCAGTGGCTCTTGAAGTGATTCTTCAATCGACATTAATAGTTGCCTGAAGAACCATTTCAAGAGCCACTGATTCACAGAAAGATAAAGTGAGTTATTCTAATACATGGCAGCACACATGTATCACGTGGCAGCTATTGCACTTGTAACTTTCGTGTTTTTAATGAACATGACCTCTTTCAAAGTGGTTTAGCTATAGAGGATGATCAACATACCTTGAAATAACAATATAGATAAATCTGGGATCTCTGATTTTAATTATCTTAATTTGCCTGTTTGTACTGGTAAAGCCGATCTTTCATCAAGCTTTTGGTCAATTTGCTTGGCTAGTTGGACTTAAAAATTAAAAATGAAGTTGTTGATATTTTTAGGTCAAAATATTTTAAGAGTGGGGGTAGGGGACCAACTTGCATGTCACCCATGGGGAGGCATGGTTGGTTGGCCTACCCTTAGTAAAATTAATTATGTTACAATACAACGAAGTAAAAAGTCAGGCCTTACATGGATGCTGATGGACACTTTGTACAGTCATGTGAGCTCCTGGTATAATGACTAACCTATTGCATCATGGGATAAGTCCATTTTCTCCTCTGGTTTAGCAAACTGAAGTTCTTTCACTTTTTTTACTCAAATTTCACTTTCCCTACAAACTTTGCTTGCTGAAAACCCGAGTAATTAACCTCTAATTGCATGGGGGAGTGGGGAGGGAATTTTTTAATGCAAGACTTGATTTTGAAGTTAATATCACAGAATGTGAGAAAAAAGTTTTCCAATCAAAGATGGGATTATTGAATTGTGTGGGCCATTTAATTGCAGAGTGTGACTCATAATTTCTACAAATCAATCAGAAAAATGAAGATGGAAATGTTGTAACCACTAATTGGCATACAATGCAGAACCATGCACATTAGCGACTAAACAGTGGCCGAAATGTTAGGGTACATAAAAAAGGCTGGGCCACAGCTGCCGACCCTAGTCTAAAGATGGTAAAGGCTATTTACTGTTGAAAATTGTGTCATGGGTAATTGCACCTAATGGTGGGTAAAAATGCCTAAGAAAAACATGCTGCCTTCGTTGGCTGAGACTCGGATCTTGGGACATCTGCCCAAATTCAGCCTTGTTTGCTCTATTCAAGATATACAAAACACTGAGATACAGTATGGCGATTTCTTGTGAGATGTAGTATATGGTACCTTGTATGACTCTTAGTGAACTCATTCCTAGTTGTGGTTTGCTAACTCCATATCAAAGGGCTTATATCTTGTGTGCAATTTTGTGTTAATGGGTAAGAGAATTTTGATTTAGCATTTATACTATGGCAGAGTTTTCAATCTGAAAATTTTAGAAAGTGTGTCCACAATTTCTAAAAAAAGGACAATTAGTAAAAAAAATTTAAAAAAGAATTTGATTTATCTGTCTTTGCTCAAATAAATAAAATTTTCATATGTTGATCTGGCTGTTCTGGAGAGTAGCTTGAATTGAAAGGTGATGTGGAGGCCAAATTTTTGAAATTAATTTAAAAATCACAGTTGAAACATGTCGGAATTGGAACTATCATTTTCTGAGAAATCCCTTCTCAGAAGATTCTTTGCCCTAGATCCATTCTTACATGCAAATTATGAACAAAATATTGCACAATATTCCTTACACCATTTGCATGTGATATAGATCCAAATCGTGTGACTAAAATTAGATAGTAAATTTGCATCTGTGGAAACCAAATCAGTAGTATATTTTGTCATTTGCCCTTCTCCATTGGTCCCTTGGTAAAATCTTGTCATCTGGGCCCAATCACATACCGGTGTTGTTCTATTTTACCGGCAATACCATACCCGAATACCCCTCAATAGGTATATTCTTGCACCACAGGCGTGATATCGACAAAAAATCCAGTGCACCGTGCCCGTGTGTCAACGTTTCTTGCTTGACACAGCGTGAAAAATTTGGCTATTGTGGGAGGTGCGGCTGAGCATGCTAAGTAGGCGTAATGTTGCTTTTGGTGTGCCATCTTAACTCTGAATGGGCCATTGTACCCCTCCGATTGACTCTGTTTGTTTTCCCAATTGAATTATATAGTTTAATGGAGGGGTAAAAAAGTTAAAGATTTTCTGCACATTTAAGCATAACATGTCAATTATGGGCATTTAGTTAGTAATGATGTGCCTAGCTTGTGAACCTCTTCCTTTCTTGATTTGAATGAGGCAAACCTATTCTTACTGTTATCAATTTGCAATCACTTAGAAGATAGGACTTATATTTTGGTAAGTTGTAATGCTTTTCAAACATCTGAATAAAATGTGGATCTGATTTTGGACTGAAAATACTGATGTTGCTAATTATAATCAGCTTATAGTGCTGCTACTGACTATATAAATCTGATATCTCGTCATAAAAGTTGAAAGCATTTTGTAGGATTATAAATATAATTTTTCAAACAAAGATCATGATGATAATAACGATATAATAACAATATTGGGAAAGAATTGCATATTAAATTGAGTAAAGTATTAGTAAAACAAAATCTAAATAAATAACATCACAAATTTTCCAGGCACATGTACAATGATCCTATGCAGTGAATCACATATACTCTGTGCTGACCGAGTGAGGTCAGTTGCATTGTGAGAAGAGATTGTGAGCGAGGCCGTCTGTATTCTGTCGCATTACGAAGCGCCCCCTGGGGGATTTCAGCATGACGGATGAGGTGCAAAAGAGAGCGCATCTCTTTCTCGCTAGAGCAACCATCATTTTTCTTGAAAAATTAAATGAAAGCTGGAATCACTTCTCACGACTTTTTGTCGGATGATGCCATTCTCTGACACATTCGCATATTCAGTTTCAGGATTTTGTTGCGTTTTCACACCGTCGACTATCAAGCTTTCAGAAAAAACTTCAAAAACCAAAACATCAGAAAGGTCAGCCACTGCAAATGTCGTGTTTAATATTTGAAGTCATATCGTATATTAAGCTGGAAAACACTTATTTGCACTTAATGGACTTGTCCAGATCGCTTATTTACAGAGTCAACAAAATCAACACTCTATCAATTGAAATCTCAATGCATCAGTGATCATCCGATTCAAACCAATTTATGTTTTAAAAGACGGTTTATTGATATAAAAAGTGCAAGTTTACATTTTATGAAGATTGATCAAATTAGATCAAAAAAGCTTGCTCGTTCCTTTTATATGCCCACACTATCAAACAAGGCAAGGTGGTATTATCAAAACCGAATAAAAAGGGAGAAAATCAAATAAAGATTCCAGTTTTATGAAGGATATTGACACTACTACAAAAGCTATACAAATTACTCGTGATCATGATATCTCAATAATACTAGCAATACCGACCCTCTCTCTCTGTCCATGTAATATTTACATTTTTTGACAAGTCCATGGCTAAGGTCTCGTAATGAGTTTTAGCGACATTGTGCGAGAACAAGGCACTTGGTTATATTATGCTACTACTAGAATCAATGTTGACAGTGCACTCATTGGCATCAATTGGGACAGTTAGACAAGCTAACACTATGAAGGGGAAATTAATTCCTTTTCCTCTCCCCATCTTATGTCCCAGGTCTTATGACTAAAGAATCTTTGCATGCACAACCGCATAGAATACGAGCCCGTGCGGATGTGTGTTCAGCATCTAGTTTTATTTCCTCCGAGACCGTGAAATTCTGCCCGTTCGCAACGGGACGATCGTCGAGCTCTGAAACTATACATTGGGATAGGCGGGCTAGGTTTACGGGGCCAAGTCTGAGTTCCGCACAAGGGCTCATGTTCTTGGATTGGAGTTGGCAAATTGTTTGAAAACAAAATAAGGGGCAGTATATCTAATTGCTAAGCCGACTGTTTGGAAGGGAATTATGAGAAGTTAGAAAAAGTCTGCAATAATAAGAATGGGGCGATGAATCGATTGACAACGCAAGAGGAGGAACTCGTAGATGACTTGCAATTGTCAGCGGACTTTCAAATTTGATTCCATTTGTCTTAAGTTTCTGTCTTTGTTCACACAAATAAAAGTTGGCAATCATAAAATCATACCTCTTCCAATGAAACTGTCTGTGTATGAGTTGTTGAAAAGTGACAACACTACATTTTCAATGTTGCCATCACATGTAAAGGTGTCTATATTTGATCAATGTGAAATGATTTGTGCAAGATTTCCCAAATGTTGGAAGTAGTATATTCTTAAAGGGATTTTCTCAGCCTTTCCATGCACATGATAAGAAAAGCGGGAAAAAGCCCATAACGGTGCTCCAACCAGTGATCAACCATAAAATTATTTATAAAACAAAGCTCGAAAATACTGATGAAATTACGACATTATTTCCCAAATGTTGGGAGTAGTATATTCTTAAAGGGGTTTTCTCAGCCTCACCATGCACATGATAAGAAAAGCGGGAAAAAGCCCATAATGGTGCTCCAACCAGTGATCAAACCATAAAATAATTTACTTAAATAAAAAATACTGATGAAATTATTTCTTTCAAAGCTGAGAAGCAGCTTGTGCTATTACTTCATGCATTCTTTTGATTTGGTACCGAAGTTGTTGTAGCTAAAAATGGCAGGCTAAAAATGTCAGTTTTCATTTGCATGCCCTCAGCCCAAACAGAGAGAAATCCTAGGCTTAGAAAGTAGTTCATTTCTATTCTGATCAGAACCAGCCTATCTCGTAATCTCCAAAATCTTCTGATCATCAGATAGGATTTTTGACTTGGAGACCAGAAGGAAATATTCAAAAGACAGAACAGAACAGGCTAAGATTACTATGTGGCAGAGCTTTAATCACTTGTTTCTCTAGCTAGCCCAAGCCTGTATGCCCGTTTTCTAAAAGACCCTGATCACGACAGTAATCTACAGATAGATCATTTCGTTAGAGGCAAAATGTAAAGGTGTAACGTGGGATATATATACACACACAATGAGATTGACTTCTCTGCTTGTTTGATGCGTGTCGTAGTGAAGAATCCCAGCCAGGGCTAGCAGGCGATTCTGAAATCGAAGACGACACCCGCTGGGGTAAACCGGTCTGTTTCGTTCTTTTTTCTTTTTTTTTCCTCCTGGACTGGGCAATCACACACAAGTGTTTAACCTTGTGTGTGCTAATGTCAATTTGCATTATATATGATTTGGTAATTTGCAGTTGATATGTACTTGTTTTGTTGGGCATTTGCATGATTGTTTTGAGGGTTATTTTGTTACCTTTTTTCCCTTGTGTGTATGTGTGGGGTCGGATATCAAATTGTTTGATGAGATATTACTGGTAGATAATCAGTGGTCAGTGTTTATAAATTGAATAAAATACTTAAATGACTCAATTCAGCATGTGATCGCAATACATAGGAAGACGAGCCCCCTATAGTGAGAGCCGTAGCCCTCCCTCTGTGCAATGACAGTGTCAATATGGCCGCCAGCACTCAACACCGCTAAATAGCGCTCCAAGTGTCAACGCACAGGTTGTCAGGTTTCGCCACAATTGGACAGACGACAGAATTTCGCTTGTTTTGTAAACATTCCAAGCCACGCTCAATTTTTCATCTGCGACTGGAACAACATTTTCGGGATGGAATTAAGTCCCAATCTCCTGGGCCCGTCCACGTTGGGCGCACAATACCCTTTGATAGTTGATGTTAGCCTAGAGGAGAAGAGTATTGATTGCATAGAATGCGCATGATATCCGAGATCTGAGTTGACAATACAGGACTGTTTTAATTTGTTAATTTTGATGCTGTATGAAGAGAGATAAGGCCAACATGGTTGTCTCGCTCCCTGAGCGTTTATAATTACACGTAGCCGAAAGGTGTTAATCAGGACTAGCTTTTCCACTGATGACGATTTAATTTGGTTAATGCTCACCTATCTCGTTTTAATTTCTTGATAAAAAAGCAACTTATCTCCTCTCGCCCATGAATAATAACGATACCAATCTAGGAGAAGAAAGAAAAGCCGTTTGCTTTAATTCATTTTTCGGAGGTTGAGTATCAGAAGTTTCATGCCCCCTGGCAAGATTTTTCTTTCCAATAGAGTAAAAACTGCCACCGACCTGCCCTAGAAATGTCGCATAGAAAAAGCAGAGAATTTACTCCAGGAGTCCTCCTAACTGGAACCTGCTGTGCTGTCGACAACATACTATGGCATACCACAACAAGTGCAAAACGATCCGCTAGCATAGGACTAAATCTTGGCATGCTCTGTATGAAATGTTTCAGCTTTGCAAGAAAATGCTGGCGCGAGGGTATAAGGTCCGTCGGGAAGGATTTCAGTCGGTGCAATTATAACAAGAAGAATACCTACTTTGTCTGGTAGTGGTGTGGGACAAATTATAACTGGAGGATCAGCGCGATCCTGGCCAGGAGCGAGATAGACAATGTGATGGTAGCAGATATAGCAACAAATCCCCGAGCGCGGGGGTCAGGGGTAGGGGGAATGAAGAGTCAAAAACCTTGGGAGATTATAACAGGCGCCCCCAGGCATTCTCGGGATCACTGTCATACACATCTCTTTTCTCGTATCGAGTGGCCCGGGAGCTCTGGCATTATTACAGATCCATTTACCATAGGTGTCATCTCTGATGTAGCGAGATGGAGTCCTGCCATTTTCTTGGCTTTCAGAAATCGTGACTAGCTCATTGTGAGCCTGTAAGAGGAGACGGACATATTTTTCTAGCGCTCGTATCACGCGCCATACATGGTGTAATATCTGCATTTTTCAGATAGGCTTGAATTTAGAATGTGCAAGCAAAAGCAACGTTAACATCGACTATGTTATAATATGCATCTCTTTTGACAACGAGATCCCCTCTGGAAGCTATAAAACCCCAAAGTCGGTCAAATCGGTCTCCAGGCGCTGGTTACCATGGCAATACGGGATTTGCATATTCTGAGTGTTATGGCAGCCAGATTTTGACCAACAACTCTTTATATTCACACTGTTCTCTCTGTTCACTAGTATCACCCATCCATCAGATTCCCTGTACATTAATAAATCACGGCCCTCTAGAGAGAGTGAGAGGGGAAAAAAACGCTTTTCAAAACTCGACATCAATGGCTTTTCTTCTGAAGTCTTGGGAAAAGCCGACTCGATTCAAACCTGATTAGGGTCGGCAAGAGCTCTGATTTTTTTCCTCTGCTTCTTTTTTTATGCGTTCAATTGTCACTTTTCTACATGATGTCTTTTGCAACAGGCATACATGTATAGTGTATAATCTGTGACCACATCTCACTAACGACATCTCAAAATTATTTACAAACCGAAGGAGACAGAAATTGTCCCGTCCGGTGTCGTTTCAGGGCCCCCATCTCATGAGATCAGGCCCACCCAGCCAGATGTATCATATCATGGTGCATGATTTTGGCATGGCAGGCTGCAGAATCAAGACCTTGATCGCTTCGGGGCGCAGCTTTTTTACGAATCCTCCTGACTCCTGAAAATTGAATATGGGCGGATTGTAAGGTTCACAGCCATTTGTGTCTCTGTAGACTTGCAAAGGAGTTAAACCTCTCATCTGGCTGGTTCCCGGTGTGTAGCATACATTCTGGAGTCGGTTGATGATATAAAATTATAGGAAGCAAGAGGATGCAGGGAATTTGACTGTTAGGAAAGATTAAAAGAAGCTGCATATATCTAGGCCTTTGGGGTGCCATTATTACAGCATCAAAGCAGAGTGGTAACATACACATAAACCAGTCATCATAACGGTGTCATGACAGTACTGTGCAGTAGGCAGTGGATGTAGATTGATGATGCGATTACAACATATTTGACCAAAATGGCTGGCAAATGTTATTTCTGGATATTATGGGCCGCTATATTGAATTAACCCCTGAGCACTACCAGCCTTTCATAAACTATTTGTGATTGGCTAATTACATCATATTCATTTCAATGACCAATTGAAATGCAGCTTCTAAATATTTCAGCTCTAGTCATCTTCAGCTCTACCACCATTCTTACTGTGATGCCTATTGGCTAAAAAAACCACAAAAGTTCAATTGTGACCAATCGGCAAGCAGTTAACACTCGAGGATTAAGAAAAGTCTAAAAGAGTGGTTGAGAAGTGTGCAAGTTGCTGATATCTTGCGATGTGTCTTGGAGCATGGGGCATAGGACAACAAGATGTCAGGGGTGTGTGGCGCGCTTGGAGTGACAGCAGCTCATTGGGGAATTCAAAACAAGAAGGCTTTGCTACTTTGTCCTATGAAAACATAACAAGATAAAAGAACATTCTCTCTCAAAGTGTGTTTTCTTTTGTGTGCTTTTAAGTCACATTTGTGATTATGGATTTTTTAAAGCTGTTATTTGTTTTTGAGCATGAATTTTATTGTTTCGAGGCGAGATTAAGAAAAATGGAAACAAAATTTTTCATTGTTATACAATGAGTGTTATTTGGTAACATTGTACTTTTGACCTGGAGGTCAACGCCCTTTCTTACAGTACCTCTGTTGGGCTCATGTGATATGATTCAACCTTTGAGTAACCAATCAAAATAGACCTATCTGTGAGCACATTTAAAGTGGTCTTACCATGTCTCTGATTGGGTAAAGAAAAGATGGAGAAGGACAATTGATTAGGGATTGGCAAGTGCTTATATAGAAGGAATAACACTGCTTCTCTTACTGAAACATCAAAATGGGCCCCAAAATCATGTCCACACTAAGGACATTGTCATACCTGGAAAAAGTGGGGAATTTGGGAATGACATTCCCAGGAAATTTTTATATTTGGAGGGAAATTTTTGTCCTTTAAATAAAGAAATACATAAGAATTGAAGGGAAATTTTGTAATCTTGGAGGGGAATTTGAATTGTATTCCTGGGAAATTTAGCATTTTTTCCAGCCGTGGACATTGTTGATTTGGTTTGGTCCTCATGTGGTAACCACCAGCCCACACTGTACAGCTATCATTACCGCCTCTACACCATAATTAATGTCACATGACCTTCAATCCAGGCTCAAATTCTAATCTCCAAATCTATTATTTTCAAATGAAACACATATAACAAATTACAGTGGATTAATTTTCACTCAGTTGTTTATAATTCCCCTCAAAACGGTGATTACCTGAGGTTGTGATACACAACATCCATTGGATCAGCCCTGCAAGTCACCGAGGTCTATTGATATGTTTGTGTATGCTACCAGTAGTCATATTACTCCTTTAGGAGGCAAAGTTTGTAGGCTTAACCTACCTTTGCACTCTATAATATCTCACATATATTATTGTCAAGAAAACAATTACCCATTATGTGAATGCAAAAAAAACAAAAAATATTATAGTACCCCCATACAAAGTTCTCAATGTGTCCACATAGGTCATTGAACTTTGGGATTTTAGTACCTAAATACAAAGTTCTCAATGTATGATTATGTGATCGAGCCATTGAATTAGCAAAGAACAACTTAGAAACCACCTCAAATATAATAAGGAATAGGCATATGAGGTCACCTCATTCAATGATTTCCAAATCATGCTGTATTCTGAGAGAAAAAAGTGAATAGGTTTTTATATTCACAGGAAAAAAACAACTTCAGAAACCACCTCCCCAAGTTACAATAAAGAATGAGCATTACATGAGGTCATGTGATTTCATTCTGTTATGATTTCCAAATCATAGTGCATTTTGGGAGAAAATTAGGTTTTCATTAGAGGGTGTTTTGAACCAATCCCATAATGCATTGCAATGTGCCTATACTGTACTGTACAAAACTCATGTCAGTACTTAGGGATAAAAAGTGTTCCAAAAGTTTAAGAACTACAAGACATTTCATGATCATGCCAAAAATTACCTAATGCTTTGTGGGCTTAAATGAGCATAAAAGTCAAAGTTTTTATGTACACGTAAGAATAGAATTTTTGTGGGATCACATGACCCTATTGAGGTTAAATTTCCCAAAACTGGTGCATTGTGGGATTGACTCAATACATCTCCCCAAATTATAATCAAGAATGAGCATTACATGAGATTGTGTTCACAGAACAACTTCAGAAACCACCTCCACAAATTTATAAGCTGAGCATTACATGAGATCATGTAACCTTATTCTTTATAATTTCAAATCATGATGCATTATGGGATTAGTTCTACCTCATCCTCTAGGGCTGGATGCAGAGGGTGTTTTGAACCAATCCCATAATGCATTGCAATGTGCCTATACTGTACTGTACAAAACTCATGTCAGTACTTAGGGATAAAAGTGTGCAAGAAGCTAGAGGACCACAAAACAATTCATAATCATGCCAAAAATTCTGTAAGTACTAACACTTTTGGCACGAAAATTAGTATAAAAGTCAGGGTTTTTATGTGTTAAGAATAGGATTTTGGTGGGATCACATGACCCTATTGAGGTTAAATTTCCCAAAACTGGTGCATTGTGGGATTGACTCAATACACCCTCTGGGCTAGATGTTTCTGTGGTTTAAAAATTCTTGAAAGGAAACATTACTTGTGCTAGAAATAGTGCTATTATTGTAGATCGAGTTTTGGACTGTACCGTTACCTTGCTTTGGGGTAGTAGCATATTTTGAACTCCCACCCACGATGTGCGGTGATATTAGTTTGCCATAAATGTTTCAATTTAGCTTGAAGTCTAATTTGTATAGAGATCAGTTAACAGTGTTTATTATAATAGCTTCTGATATTATAACTATGTGTCCAGGCTCTCCATAGGCTAGAGGCAATTGGTGATGTCTAATCAAAACACCATTTTTCAAATGTGTGGTTTTGTTTATAATGTAAGGCCAATACTGTCAATGTCTTTGATGTGTATGTTTGATTTTATTTTTGTTGGGGGGGGGTTGTTAATGATATGACACATGTTAAATAAGTAAATTACATTAAATAACTGAAATTGATTAAAGAATTAATGAAGGAAGTCTTTGACAGAAGGTGGTAGGAGAGGATATGATTTAATTGAGAATATTGTAGTTATAGTCCTTTGTTAAGGTCACGTTTGTGACCTAAACCAGCAAATGTTTACTTTGAACTAAATGCTGTTTTGTCAATGTAACCAATCTGCTATTACTTTTTACATTATTAATAACTTTGAGTCCAAACCTAACCAAAATAATGTTTCCACTTTCACTTGATTGGTTATTTTGTCATGGGAAAAAAATAAAGTTCGGTGAATCGGTCATGTGTGTGACCATCAGAAGTCCACACACGTGACCAAACTTCATTTGCCCCACCATGACAGAATAACCAATCTAGCAAAAGTGGAAACATTATTTTTGGTTAGGCTTGGACTGAAGGTTATTAATAATGTAAAAGTAATAGCAGATTGGTAATGTTGACTAAACAGCATTGGTAGAAAATAAAAAAATCTCCGGTTTTAGGTCACCAACGTGACCGAAGAATGGCCCAAAAAGATTATCTAGGCCTACATCATCACCTGCAGGTGCACTGTTTTCTCTACTCTTTTCTAGGCTCTCTCTTTAACATGATACAAATGTAGTTGCCATCTCATTTAATTGATTATGCCATCTAATTTAAAAAGTAGTTAATCTTAAGCTCTTCAATAAATCACATAACAAAGTCTTTGTTCATGTGTAAACTCCAATCAGTGCTGATGTTAAAATGCCATGACTAATGAAGTTATGGAGGACATGCACACTCTTATCTTCCCCATTATAGTTAATGACATAGCTGTGGGGGGATGATTTTGCTATGAAGGGAAACCATGTCCTAAATTGCTCTTGCAGGAAACAATATCGGCCATTGTTTAATGTGTTTTTATTTGTTTCTAAATAACTAGCTTAGCTACAAGATCGTTTTTGTTATAGAACAAGCTTTCTTATTGATGTATTATTAAGTAGGACCTATATGCTTAGCAGAATAATAAGTTAGTGTCACCCAAATTAGGCCTAGCCTAAAGGAATACTCCTTAAAAGACACCAATTTCTTTTTAGATGATAGGCAAAGAGGAGTTAATTCTTTTTAAATCTTACCATGCACTGATTTCTCAAAAAGTGATGCCCTCTCGGTAACCAATCACAGTAGTTCTTAAAGGCCTATAAATCAGCTGGTTGTGCTCAGGGGATGTTGGCAGTCAAATGAGCTAATTAACCACATCTTATAATTATATACCCTGTATTACTGTTTCCACCATCCATTACCATAAAAAAATAACATCACTAATACTGAGTTTGCAAATTTCTTGCAGTACCAGGCAGTAGCCAAATTGTCAAAACATTTTAATTTTTTACAAGATAAACAGAGCTCCGCCTGTCTTCGGACTTTATCTCAAATGACTATATGCATTTGGGACAAAATTGCAAAGTTTTAGTGATTTCCTATTAAATTGTAGATACAGCAGTGCTTGGAAGGGGCATCAATTGCCAGTGCATGTTCACAGACGTACATTTGTTAAATGGAATCTCGTTGTTCCTTGATTCTACACAAACAAACAACTTTCCCCTTCTTTGACAGTGATCAAACTCTAGAAATCCATGATTCAGAATGTCGAGTGTCCAATTTCACAAAATTTATATAATATTATGTCTCGCAGTTTCTTTTGCTCAAAGCTAGAATTCCTTGACTAAAAGAAAACATGTTGCCCCCTGTCTGGTAATAAAACATTTCTTGTCTGCTTTTGCTGGCTTTTATGGCTCGGCTTTTGTCTTAATATTATTTCTGGACTGGAAAGCTTCGGGCGGGATTGCATCGTCGTGGTTCACCTTTGCCTAGTGCTGGAGACACACAGCTGGGTTTAATAATAAAGTTTATGTGGTTTGTCTGCCCTGGAATCTAATTCTAACTATTTCTGACCAAGTTGGATTTCCAGGGTTGTCAAATTCCTCATCCTGGCAATATTTTGATTGGTATTGCATTGCCCAAGCCTAATGCACCGTGGCAACAAGCCTCCAGGATAAACACCATAGTTACATGAAAACCCAGTAACGGGTATAATCTTTCCCTCAAATCACAACTAATTTTAGTCAAAGGGCCAATTTAGGGCATTGGTTTTGATGCTAATTATATACGAAGGCTCTATAAGTGAAGCCTGGTAATACACTGTTGGATTGTTGTGGTTTCCGACCCAGCCCCCATAGCTGCTTAACAACAAGTAATTCAGAGGCCAAGATGCGAAAGAGGTTAAGGCTACTTGTCAATGATTCTGCAGGCAAATTAGAAATGTGGTCATGACAAGTAACTCGGACACATGACTTTTTGTAAAGAAGTGGTATTTTAGTATCTACTTGAAGTCAAAGATGGTATAAAGTGGGCTAGTTTGTGCCATAAAAAAGTTGGACAAGAATCATATCCAGCACGGTTAGGGTTAACATTGGAGTGCTACGTTGTCGTTTTTTCCACTCATTTCCGCACTTGACATTACAAGGCTTCAGCTTTCAAATCTGACAATTCTTAACCCCCTGAGAACTGTCACCTATTATACAGTGCGTCTGATTGGCTCATTACAGGACAAAGCAGGAGATAGTTCTCTGAGTAACCAATCAAAACAATGCTTTTATATCTCTGTGCAAACCAAACCATCATTCTTACAGAATCTGTGATTTGCTCATTACATGATAATAACCTCCCAAGTAACCAATCAAAATAGTGCTTAGATGCCGATAGTTAGGCAGGTAGCACTCAGGGGGTTAACGTTAGTCATGGAAATGTAATTTCTTGTCCCTTAATCACAAACACATGCCCAAAGATTGTGGCATTAATGATGCTCCATAATACCCACAAAACATCTCTCCAAAGTAGTCATGAAGCACTTTAACTACCCGAACACTGTGTCTCCAATCGGCATTGTGACTCCTTCAGGACTCGTTTACTGCCGCGATCCAATCTCAAAGCAGAAGTTCATATTCGTAAATTTTGTTTATTGCTACTGATTTCTTACAATTATTGCCATTTAATAAGGCAATACTCCTGGTCCATACATATATGCTGCCTAATAGTGAACAGGTCCAAATACCTACTTTATGCCTAATGCAATGACTGATATGGCAATTTAAGTGTAAAGTTAGTTTTTCTACAGCAGATAGTCTCGGCTCAATTTTGTATGCAAATTAAGGCTGTATTCTTTGTCCCCCCAAAAGTAAAGAGTGATGTCACCATGTGATAGCCTTCACGCAGCGATAAATGTGTGAATCATGGTAAGGCGCAGCTGTAATCAGTGTCGGCGCCAGAGGGGGTATGGGGGGGGGGGGAATTTCCCCATTTTTTCCTTCCCCATTCCCCCCCTTGGTCAGAAGAAAAATGATGGATTTTTGGCAAAAATCAGCAATTTTGGGTCAAAATCCCTAAATTTTTAAAAAAATCAGCAATTTGGGGCCTAAATTGTTAAAAAATCTCCAAATTTGGAATTTTTTCCTAAAATTGTTTTCACTTTTCCCCCCAACTTTGCCCTCCATTTCCCACCCCAGAAAAAGAAGTCGTCATCATCGTCGTCATCATCATCATCACCATCGCCATCGTTGTCATCATCATCACCATCGCCATCGTCGTCATCATCTTCTCTTCATCATCACCATCGCCATCGTCGTCATCATCATCATCGTCATCGACATCATCATCATCATCACCATCGCCATCATCATCACCATCGCCATCATTATCATCATCATCTTCTCTTCATCATCACCATCATCTTCCATCATCATCATCATCTTCATATCAGCATCATCATTGTCCATCCTCATTAGTAGAATCTAATTACCTAAATCCTCCCACAGTCCCACATCACTCCATAACAGACGAACACACCGCTTACTTGAAATCAGCCGATGATTGCCGCCATTGTACAGCCACGCAAGCCAACCCAGTAAAGTGACCACTTAATCCTGCAATTTCTCGGGACTGTAAACGGCCACATGTCCCATGGACATTGACGACCGAGCTGTGTTATGTTGTTACTATACTGCAATAACCATGATGACAATGCGCAACACCGTATCCTCTGCTGAATTCCCTCAACATTTGATTTACATGGTGGTATTTAGTATAAAGTAATGCTACAAATATCCTTTCCTGTGGGCTGAGCACTTCTCAAATACAAACTTGCATTACTGAAAGATGCGAGATGGCTTACTCGTTGTATTACCTGTGGACTTAGAGGGGGAGAGCCCAGCACAGGGGAAAATTTAAAGACGATCGGGACACAGACCTTTAATTTGTTGCTTCATGAAGAAAAAAACAAGGATGTGGATGAAAGTGATGGCCAAACGTTGATGATGATGGTGGTGGTGACAGTGATAATGATGACAATGATGACGTTGATAATGAAGCCTTTGCTGTTGTGATAATATTGTCAAAGATTATGAGTTACTGAGTAGTATGGCAATAAGATGACAGTAATGGCAACAATGGCAGGTACACAAAAAGTTGAATTCTAAATAAGTCTCTATGCAGATAAGTAGGAATTTACACTGTTAATTACACAGGATTCACCATCAAGAAAGTTCATGAAATCCAGAGTATAATTTAATTTGTGTTTTACAATAGCAGAGTCACATTAGTGTAGATTTGTAAAGAATAATAATAATATTAATAACTCCTTATTTTGTAAAAACAGCATTTTAAATTTAAATACATATTTTTTTTCTTTCAATGTTGTGTTTTCATGATATTGAAAGAGGAAGGGAGGGTGACTGATAACAGTCGATTGTTTTTTACTTCAGTGAGACGTTATTATGCTGACGGTGATTGGATCAAAGGGATCTAATGTAGATTAAGGGGCCATTTTAGGAATAATTAAAAAAATCATTTAATGCTTAGTGCACATTAATTAAGGGACATGCATTGGCGGAAGCACACAAGCACTAGAAGGCCAGTGACTGAGCGGCGTTTAATTCATTACTGGTTCCAAATCCTGACACTTTGAGTGTTGCTAATTTTGCGAAGCGATTCGCAGCACAAGTCCCAGAGGGACGATGCACGCTGTCCCGCGGGACTGGCTTCAGCATTTTCATAATTTTCCGAAACACACTAATAATGGCGATGCTGCGGCGCTCCTGGATATGATCATGTAAAAAGTGATGAAAATAGATTGTTTCAATTATAATTCCAAATTGAAACGCCGAACACTTCCTTTTTGAAATGTGATTGTTTTGATTTCATTTCGGGCAATTACAATTGTCTTGAAGTAACACGCACAAAAACTGCACACAGCCATGGCTAGAGGCCTTCATGAGCGCATCTGTCTTGTATGTACTTGTTGGTGAAATCTTATCAGGGTAATTTTGATCAAATTCAGCCCACTTTTGACAGTCTACGGAAAGACGATTTGTTGCTTCCTGTTTCGCCCTGTGGTATTTTAATTTCATGTTTGGAATTACAACAAATAACTCCCATTTCTCCACTATTGTTGTGTTAATTTTGCTATTAAATGGCTCAGAAAACAATGCCAATTCGAAAAAGGGCTGTTTGGGGTTTATCGGTGGGATTATCCCAGTAACAAACCCACACCTTTGGTTGGTATTGGTTTAACCAATAGTTTGTCATCACAACCAGAACTCTGGAATCTACTCTCAAGAAGGAGGATATTTTAAGTACTTTAAATATTTTCACAAATTATTCCACATTTCAATACCACAAATTTTTTTGTGGGCAAAAATTTTCACAGTTTTAAGTGAATGCAGTATGCTTTGGTATTGGTTTAATTTCTCATCTGTTGTTGCATTCACACCATTATATTATTGTAAAATGTTAACAATTTGAGATTTTCACTTAGAAATACATTTTTAAAAAATTTGGTACAAAAATGTTAAAATTATGCATGTTTATAACTGTATTCAGCATCAGCTAAAAATAGCAATGGGTCTTTTTTTCAAAATTTTTCAAATTTGTTGATAAATTAGTTCAATTTTTTCAATTGGAAGCCAACATTTTCTTAAAAATTGTTGGAAAATTAGTCAAATTTGCTCAATCTGAAGCCAAAATTTTCCAAATTTGCATAAAATGTCAACATTTGGGGGGGGGGGGAATGGCAAATTTATGTACCCCCAAAATTTGCATCTGTGGAATAGCTATGTGTCCTTTTTTGGCAACAATTAGTATAGATATGGGTCCTACTTCCAGACTCTCGGAGGCACGTCCCTACCCAAACCAAACTTGAGAACCCCCCAGGTAAGAGACAAGCAACTTTTGAATGGGGATGTGCACTGTGTCCTCTGGGGTGAGGCTAACCTGTACAGCCAGCATAACCTGTCCGCATTAATTGTTTTAACATTGCCCTCATTTCTTTCCAACGCAACAATGAAAATTAGCTCATGGGCTAATTTGCCTCCTTGATTGACTGCGTTAAAAGCTAACACACAGATCTACTAGATTTCCCACTTGTGCTGCTTCACATACGGGCGAATCTTATGGCGGGCAATTTTCACTTAATTCAACTGCAAAAAAATTTCCCCAGCTGGCATAAAACTACCGGTTGGCAATCGCAAGTGCTACCGACGAGCTATCGAGGGCTAAATAAAACCAACCGGTGTGTTTTACTTGATCAATTGTCATTCAGTGGTTTAACAAATTAGCCAAGAGACGATCAAGATTTCAGGCCACAAAATAAGATGAGACAAGAGATTAAAATCTATGTCACACAAAATAAATACCATTTCCCACCCACGACCCAGAGCAAACCTTGTTGGACATAGTAAGTCGTTAAGCTTATTACTCTTTTGACTTTTTATCTGCTTCTTTGAATCTTTATCTCTCCCTCTTTTTTCCCAAAGTCTCTTCTCTAGCTCACCCCCTACTGGGCATACCGTGAATCGTCCGGGCTCTCCACGGAGTTACACCCCAGGGGCAGGTAGCAAGTTAGGGGCAACAAATTTCATTGGGTCCGCCCTTATCAAATACGATTGACACAGAAAGAGACCAGGAATATCTTAAAAAACAGACAGATAACGAAGGGCGATCGATGACCCAATTTTGTACAAGGGCTGATTTTATTTTTTTCTGGAATTTAGCAGGTTGGTGGTTGTAGGCAGTTGGTTGCTATCAATATTTTGCTATCGTTTACATTACCAATAGATATAGAGATTGTTTTTGAATAATCGCTTGATTATGAATCCTGCTACTTTACAGGCAATTCTGCAATGGATTAACTTGTTCATCTGACAAGGACGCAATGAACGTAGCAATAAGGAATATCATTTGGCTGATTCCTGCTCTTTATGCAGCTCACTTCTCTCCATAACTCTTGATATTTGAGGATAAAGTAAAAGCTAATTTTAATTGAAAAGATTGTAGATTCCTTGCATAAACTGTTGGGATTTCCAATTGATTGATAGGGGATACATATGCATTTTAGGATGGACTGTATGAAGCCATTAAAAACTCCAAAAGCCGGTTTTTTTCATCGGCCCCCTCGGGGGCACGATCATTATTTGCCTTCCTTCAACTTCACAAAAGCACCCCAAATAAACCGAGATTTCTCTGCCACCCACCCCGCCACAGTCCCGTTACTTCAAGCAAAATACCAAACTGCGAAACCATAGCTCGGGCAACTTTTGACCTGCTTTCGGACTACCCAAACTTTTGATGGCAGGGTGTCAGTGTAGTTGATGTCTATTCATGAATTTGGATAAAAAAAGAAGTCTTTACTCCTTGTGTTCACTTTCCAACCATTGACTGAAACATATCCGCAGGGTGAATTGCCGCAGGTTACCTCGCGGTATTGTTCTCGTCGAACTTTCTCATTGTTACGCATGGCCAAGTGGGCGGGACGAACTGACTGGAAAGAGTAAAAAAAGAAGCAAAAAAGGCATTGGAGGGGAATTACACACATGAGTGGCATGCTAGCTAGGTTCATTGTAATTGAATTGTTCCACTGTGGAGTATTGATTCACCATTTGTCAAGTTTAGCGAGATTTGACAAAAACAGAAAGGTGTCAATTTAACTTCTTTTTTTAACCTCTCTTACTTTCTCCATCGGAGTTTTGATTTTTTTCCCTCTGTAAAGGAAATGTTTAATTGTCAAATTTGGCATGGAATATATACCATATTAAGTGTATTGCAAGTTGTTAACCTCCAGAATACTAACATCCTTCATACAGCATTTCTCATTGGCTGATCACATCATAATTTCATTTCAATAACCAGTTGAAAAGTAGCTTACAAGTATTTAAGCTCTAGCTCTCTTCATCCCTATAACCATTCTTACCATATTGCTTATTGGCTCAAAAAATAACATAAATTCTCAAAGTAACCAATGCAGAGAGCAGCGAGCTACTTCATTTGCTAAAACAATATTGAGCTTGTTTATGTTGAAATGAAATATCACTGCAAAAAAAGGAAATCAAATTTTTTGTAAAAAGTTTTAAAAATTGTTAAAAAAAGCAACAGATTTCCATATAAAATTACCAATATCTCTTGATAACCATACCACCATTCTTACAGTATCTCTGATTTGCTCATTACACGATATTACCTTCCAAGTAGCCAATCAAAATAGGGCTTGGATGCTGATAAATAGGTAGGTAGTGTTTTTTTTTTGGGGGGGGGGGGGGTTGGGAGGGGGTGGGGGTTGGGATGGGGGGGGTGGGGTTTGGGGGGGGTGGGGTTGTTTTAAAACAAGCCCTACGTGGAAAGGTTTTGATCAACATTTCATTTTAAGTGATATAAGCATCCGCAAAAGTATTAACTTAAGCAATCTGGTCATTTATTAGGACAAGTATGCTACTAACACGAAACTTAATGGTTTGGTATTAGTATTACAATGTAGAGATGTCACTCATTACTTTAAGGCCGGTTATCGACCCACTCTCTCACTCACTTCTCTCCTACATGTAAAACATTTTGTTGTAAGAAATTTCTAGTTGTATAGTCAGTTCACTAACAAGGGAAAGTATAACCTTCAGAAAGTATAGGTACAATCACTGCAAATCTGAGGTCAAGATGTTTGTAAATAAACCGATGATGGTTCATAGTTACCACAAGGTTTAAAAGCATTGACTGTGTTGATTCTATGAAACGGAATTAAAACTAGCACAGGACTAGGTCTTTATATATTTCTCATTGTGAACGGCCTATAGTTGTTGAGGGAAGGTCTTCATTTTGGTAGAAATCATCCATCAAGCTAAGAGCAGCCACTCATGTGCATTGAACACTTGCGTTCATTTTCTAAAGAGTTAGCAGAGCTTAGCCAGCCGTCAAAATATTGAGGGCGCTGGATAGTTGGCAGCGTGGGACCCAATGCATCGTTGACCCCCGAGGCCAAATAGCCTGAAGCGTAAAGCCACACTATAGGGAGCATTAGAACACAATGGGATACTATGCTCAAGAGTAGGACTTGAGTGTCGTTCTCAAACTAGGGCTCGTTGTTGAGCGTCCGTATATTTTTTTCAATTTGGTTATTTTTTTTATGACAGCGCAATAGTGTATAATTCGACAGTGTGCTGTTTTGTGGGGGTAGTTTTCCATACTCTTACTAATTTGGTTGGTTTTTAGGTGAAGGTTATCCGGTAGTAGATTTCAAAAATTTCAAGTCGGATCAGTTTTATGTTGAAATAATTTTAGCATGGAGTTGTAGAAATGTTGTAAGCTTAATTTTTGTGACACCCTTAGGAGTTTTGTTCAACCTGTGGTGTGATTTGTGCCCACAATTGTAAAAAAAATGTTTGATATAAAATTATTTTATTTAAACAGAAGAAGTGATCGCTATATGCTGAAATACAAAACAAGAAAAACTTTTTAGTGTAGAGTTATAAAAAAATAGTAACAAAAAGAGGGGTTTTTGTGTATATGCTCAGCAAAGGTCATTATCAAACTATTTTTTGTGATTGCGCAACTTTTTGATTTAAATTAATCTGAAGCAAAATTTGCAGATTTGTAAAAAAATGAAGACAACAAAAAAAGAGGATTTTGTTGTATATGCACAGCACATTATTATTCAATTGTTTTTGATAGAGGCAATTTTTGAGTTAAATTACTATGAATCCGATATTTCCATTTCGTTTTTCATCTTACAAATCCCACATGTTTTTAAGAGCAAGGTATACAACACTTTTGAAATTTGCTCCCTCAAATGTGGAAGCAATACAAGTGAGTTTTGGTGGATAAATTGCATTTGGCTTTTTTCAGCTGGTTTGTTTATGGGTTAAAGTTCCAAACAGACACCCAGGGTGGTGCTACCAGATAAGTTCTCCGTGAAAACGGTCAATAGTGCTCAAGTAGGTCGATGTAATGCGCTATCGCCGATGGCAGCACACGGCCGACGACCCTACACGGGGGTGCGAGAGAAGAGATGAGACGAAGAGCAAGCGCCCCTATCTTATGACACATCCTTGTTAGTGACCCATGGGAACAAGTGAAATCAATAAAGGATCTCCTGCAGTGGTCAAGAGTCGTAATGGTGTTAGGACTGTTTTGACTGGTTGGCAGTGTGCCAACTTGAATGGGAGCCTTAGTGAGTGCAACATGGAGGACTGACTGTGGATAAGAGCCTAAGTAATCAATAAAAATAGACTGCTTTCATTAAGCATGCAGTTCGGCTTCTGCTTTGTCTTGTCACAATTATCGTCTTGATGAGAGGAGAAACAAGCATGATCACGATGACCAGGGACATCAGTGAGGATTGATGTCATCGTTATGGCTTGGTCCGATGAACGATTGTGTGATGATTGTCATTGTCCATGAGTCATGTGTTCATCATTAATCCTGATGTTATCATGATGATGATGATGATGTAATGATGGTGATGATTGATGATGAGGCTGCTGATGATGGTGATGGTGGTTATATTTGGAATGGTGATGATGGTTGATGAGTGATGATGATGATGATGGTGATGGGCTGGTGATGATGGTGGGTGATGGTGATGATGATGATGATGATGATGATGATGATGGATGGATGTGATGGTGATGGTGGTGCTGAGTGATGTGGTGATGATGATGATGATGTTAGTCTTCCAATGTCATCATCATAAGTCATAATCATGTGGATGATCATCATCGTCATCATCATCCGACCTACCAACTAACATAACCACCAGTTACATGTGAGATCTAATCATTGTCATCGTCATCTTTAGGTGTAGCATATTTCCAACAAACCATTCAAGCTGTAGAAAATCAAAAGACAGTTTCTCACATTCCAGTCCTAGCCTTTCAAAAAGATCGCAATGTTCAGGGTCAGGCTTTACTTGAAATACACGAATACAAAATGAGAGGGATAAACGTAATTTTTTTTTAATAACACCAAAATGTGTCATACACATTGTCTGCTTGGATGACTGACAAGCAGTTACTGAGTGTAACATCCTCTTTTATCCATATATCCATTTTATTGTCCTCAGCATTACCACCAATTGCACTATGATTTTTGGTATTTCAGAGAATAATATGACTTGTCTCAGTCACATGTTATACAATCAAGGTTGTTTTCGTGAGGTTCCCTTTGTAATCCTGACTGTTCAGCTTTTAAATCCAATTATGCCATGGGTATAAAGCCACAACTTGTGGGGAATTTCTTTTGAACGTCCTTAGAGAGAGACAAATTAGCAGACAACACATCATCAAATTTATTAACTCCTATAAACATTGTCAAAACAGTTGACAAACTTGGGAAAAGTGGAAGAGGAAAGAACAAGAAAAATTTGCCTTAAAGATTGTTCACATGTTTTGGTTTTAGGGAGGATGAGAGAGTACTTACGCTTTTGAAAAGGGAAGTAATTGATAGATTACTACAATGAAGGACTTCTGTAAAAATGTTTTTTAGTTATATTTAGGTTCCAAAATTTCTTTGCCATGGATTTGTTAATGTCTTTTTTTCCCACGTCCATCCCAGAAATTACAAGAGAAATACTGTTTGGTAGTGTCCCTTTGCAATGTTATAGAATGTTATACATTATGGGCATAAAGCTGGTTATAATGCTGGCTTCGATACTTTTTTGTCGGCGTTCGCAGTGTCGCAAAACCACACGTTGTCGTGTTGTCGCGCTACTTGCTGTTTTGTCCTGCGACAAAAAGTGCTTCGCGTGTCGCGAGACAGTGTACGCGAATAGTTCATACTTTTTTTGTGGTTTTTGCGGCAGACGGCTCAACATCATGGCGACAATTGTTGACGTTGGAATAGTCTCACCCAAAATCCCCAAAAGGAATCATTTTTAAGTCAATCGTGGGAGG
Organism: Ophioderma brevispina; assembly: GCA_023653785.1. NCBI lineage: Eukaryota > Metazoa > Echinodermata > Ophiuroidea > Amphilepidida > Ophiodermatidae > Ophioderma > Ophioderma brevispina. The sequence continues at coordinate 151,158 of JAMKCH010007729.1, read as the reverse complement.
AGAAGTTTAACAAATAGGTAAATACTTCGTGAAATTTTCTTTGGTCAGTTTTGTACGGCATCGGGGTGTCGCAGACAAAGTTGAGTTCAAGTCACCTCTTCGCTGTCTGTCGCAGGGAGCAGCACGACAAACGAATCGATTTATCGGCTTGGCGCAGCATGGTCGCAGCCTTTCGCGGCGACATGGCAAGTTTTATGCGTCACGTGTTAACTACGCTGCGCTTGTTGCACAAATTACTTGTCGTGCGGCACTGCGACAGCACGACAAGCTAGATATGAAACCAGCATTACTGGTACATTCATAGGCTATGATATTAGCCAATCAGAGACATGGTAGAGCAGTTATCATAGCTTTATTTTGATTGGTTATTCACCGGTTTATAATGTAATGAGCCATCAGAGATACTGTAAAAAAGTAGTGTTTATAAAGTTTGTGAGGGTCATGGGAAAGATGCTAATAAAACCATAACAGAAAGAAGTATATATTCAGACACTTATAAGTTAGTTTTTTGTTAGTAAACCAAAGTTTTTAAATTGAGGTTTGTCCCCGCTTAACAGGGGTGGCCGGATACACTCACATTAGAACACAATAAGGTACACCATTTGTCAATGAAAAAGCGGTTGTCCTAAAATATGCAACGTGGTCATTGAACATAGGTCTATATATAGGCTAGAACTTCCACATTCATTAGTCTGCAATAGGGGTTACTTGTCTTTTTTTGCCAATAATGTTTTAGGCAGAGATATTTCCTTAGTAGGGTTGCCAAAGTTCAGGGAATCAGTGGCAAGATAATGATGATGAGTCCCACCTATGGCATAAATGTCAATTGAAAATTTGTTATTTATTTGATACAGGCTGGGGTTTTTTTAAACAGATTTCATGTGGCTGCACAGGAGCCTGTCTGCCCAGTGCCTTTGTACTGCCTCCAAGTGTACAGAGAGATTTGACATAGTTACGCAGAAATCATTCCAGATCTCCAATACAAATGTCAATCATTAGGCATCCAATCTAGACTTTGGCCTAAAAATTAGATGATTTTGGAGGCACTGTATTGCAAAGATGAGGTAACCTTCAACACTAGCAGCTGGTTGTTGACTCAGTGATATGATACCATCTTTAGTTTGACCTTAGCAGAGGACACAACATGGCCTGGGGTAGGGAGAACCCCAGACAAGGACATGTTAGGGGTCAAGGGTCAATACCAATCCAATCCCCCTATCCCAGGGTAGTCTTGTAAGTTTTATAGAGACAAGAGGGGGTATAGGCCACAAACCCAGGGGGAGTTGATGAAGTAACATTCCTGGGAATAATTGGCCGTATTAGCGGCAATTTGGGCATTTACAAGACAAGTGTGGTCACTGGCTCACTCAATCGTTAGCTTAAGGTTGGTCTCAGTCAAGTGTGACAGGGGCTGCAGTAAAAGGCGATCAGTGTCAAAGCTTGAACACAAAAGCGCCCCGCAGTGTCATTATTCTTAAATGGCATTGGCATGGAATGAACACTACTTATTGCTACCATAATGTCAAGGGTGTGAAGGACAGGGCTGACCCACAACTATCAAATCATCTATGCTGAAATCCACTTGCTGTATTGAATGCATTAGTGGTGGCAAAATCATAACAATACCCTTTAAAAAACTCACTTTCACTCCAAAGTTCCCTCCTACTTTCTTTTTAATCTGTGGAACCAAGTTGATTTGGGGGATTCAGTTTCTTGATCCACTGCTCCTGCCTGCAATTATGCCGTCTTTTTCCCCTTTTCCTTTTCTTTTCTTTTTTATTCAAAGAAGTTGTACTAAAATAAAAAAAAAAAATATTGGTGAATAAAAAGGTTGAGTGTGGCGAATCCATTGAGTTGTGTCACAATATTGATGCGGGGTTTGGCACATTTGTTCTCACTTAGTATCACATTTCCAGGCTCTTTCCTACAGCAGCAATCCATCCTGGGCCTGGCGGAGCATCCATCCCACCACTGCCGCCAAAAAAAAACGCCATGGCGCTGGCTGACTAGCTAGCGAGAGCTATTGCTTTTCACATGGGTTGGCTGCCGAGTGGTAATGAGAAGTATTTTATGGAGTCTTGAGGGCACGCCAAGCTAGTAAGAGACAGTCTATGCAGCATTAGGCATGTCCCGCTTTAATCGCTACCCGCCGGAGCCAGTATTGGAATCGGGTGTAGAGAAGAAAAAAAAGTCAAATTTAACAGGCCAAATGGTGTAGAGATTGCCGAAGTCGGAGTATATGATGTCCGTATTACTTAGATGGGATGTATAGCCGCATACAACTGTCATTGTTGTTTCATTCATGATCTTTCTGTAACTGTGTGCCAATGCTGGCATGTAAATAGGAATGGTGTTTTTAATATTGCCAAGGGTGGTTTCCTTAATTTACACTGGAATTAGGCTCAGTTTCCTCTATCTGTCCCATTCTATTTAACAAAGTGTGTGCAGTAACACGGTGCAAATGTAGCTGGATTAAATTGGGCAGAGGAAAGAAATTTACGTATTGAGATAACATTTTATTTGTACCTTCAAAATTTCAATCAAAGGGGGACTTTTATCTCAGTTCAATCACATTGCCATGGCTATCCTCTGAAAAAGAAAATTTCATTAAAATCCATCTTCTTACAAACAACTTAATTAGTTTGTAATGTTATCAGTTTTAAATTATTCTCTCTGTTCTTGTTTGTTTTGTTTTTTTTTGGCTACACTATAACAACACAATTTTCCAGTTCCTGTTTAATATTTGTACTTTTGGCCTTGGTATAAAAAACCTGGGTTACGAGTGTCTATGAAATAAACGTTGTGAAATTATATAAACACACTCTTTTAGGCAATCATTACTATGCTTTGGTATGATATTGAGCACACAATTTACCATGCATAATATACATAAGAGACTAATTGTCATGACATTTGTAAGTACTTTAAATTAAGTTGTTAAATGTATTATCTTGTCATTGTATTATTGTTAGACACTTATTTGATTGGTAGTTTGTCAAGAAATTTGATGGTTTGTGGTCATCTGAAACTGAACTGAAATGTAGCAAAATTGAAAATGACTAAACATATGAACCAGAACAAGTGCCCCATGCACTGAGTTGCACATTTTACCAATTTCTGTAAAAGGAAAACCAACCAAATTAAGTGCATGGAATGCAAAGCTGCTTTCAATTATTTTGCAAATCTCACATCCATATTGATGTTGATTTAAAGACACTATCAGTGATTTGCTAAATCAGCAAATCGAAAAATTATCAAAAATCAGATTTTTGCATGTATGTAACAAGTACAGGTAAGCCTAACATACCCTGCAAATGATAAGACCAGAAGCAACCTAATAAGGACAGAATCGGAGATTTTAGTCATTACTGTCCGTTCGGACACTTACTACAACACGTAATTGAATGGAGAATCGTATCTTGAAACACTGCCGTTTTCTTCCTTTTCTGTCAATTCTACAACTGGAAAAAGGTAACGTATGAGAATTCTACAGACTTATCCTTCACTTTGAAGCTATTCCTGCAAATTTCAAATATTTTTCAAATCACTGATAGTGTCTTTAAAGGTTTTTATCCAAACTGACCAAAATTTTGCTTGAGTTTAATTATCCAGTATTTTGATTGAATGTGTTTTAGAAAAATCTCACAACAAAGTGGGTTTGTGGTGATGAGGATGGGCATATCATCTAACTCTCTGGCCGCTGTGGCAACTACAGCAGCTCAAAGTTAATTTTTCCCCCAAAATCAAAATTTTGTGTTTTCTTGGCCATATCTAGAATCAGCATGAAAAATACATTCAAATGAGTTCAAACAAGCCTAGTCTTATGTGGTCCCAAACATCCTGATTTATGTGTTATAACCCATGGAAATGATTAATTAATTAGAGAATAAAGGTATTGTTTTTAGCCTCTGCCGTGTATCTATCGTGTCATATCACACAGGCGACAGCATTATTTTAAGTAGAACAACGAGGCGCAGCCGAGTTGTTTTACGCTAAAATAGTGATGTCGCCCGTGTGATATGACACGATAGATACACGGCAGAGGCTAAAAAACAATACCTTTATTCTCATTCTTTAACACTTTATTCAAAATAAGAAGCGATATTTATAAAATTATGATAGATTTTACCCAACGAACCAGAATGCTTTGAACGAACTACCCCGACTTTTTAAATCGATCAGTCCATGCTTTGATCAGTCCGTTGTTTATTATGCGCCTTCGATTGGCCCAAGCAGTGCGTATGTGTAGCGCGTTGACGCGTACGCGCTATACCGTGTGATATCGTCCAATATCACACGGCAAAGAACCAATGAAAATGCGTAAACAATCTCAAGTGTTTAAGATAGTAAATCTAAAAGTATAAGAAGAACTTGTAAACTAAAGTTTGTTCAATGTGAGGTTGAAGAACCTTCGGTTTAAAGTATATTGAGTTAGTTGCAACCTTTTAGCAATATCCTTGAGAATCTAATTTTCTATGGAAGAGCCTTTACTCTATGAGGTCTACCACCTTTCTACAGTATCTCTGATGGCTCGTTAGGCCTATATGATAACCCCTCTGAGTAATCAATCAAAACAGACTTTGTACCTTTAAATTTTCTTACCAAGTCTCTGATTGGCTAATTTCATTATGTAATCCTATGATTAACTGTGATTAACCAATCAAACTGCTGGTGGTGTCCTGGGAGTTAAAATGGAAAGCTGTTGATGTGAAGCAATTAATATTAGGGAATTAAAGCCTTGTACTATAATACTGAACAATGTTGAACAATTTCATAAGCAAGGACCATCACATAATGGAGTAGTAGGCCTATGTGATACACAGAGGGGTTTTGTGTTTCTATCCCATAGGAATAATTCCACCTGTTGAGACACAACTTTTAATCTCTAGAGGTCATAGGTCACTGAGACACCTGTGGTGATATGTCTTTGCCCCCCTCACCATGACCCACCAGCACTCACCCCTACGCATTGACTGATATACTCTCTATCAAATAGTGAAGTGTCCATATCTCATCGTCTCTCTAAGGGGTTTCCTAAGTAACGCTTTTTTGCCCCGGGAGTAATAGGGGTCAGCTGAAGCCTGCCGGGGTTTGGCTAATCCTCAAGGAATTTAAGTTGGGCATCCCAGGTGGCTTGCAATTTGGCCCCGTGATCCCGGATGGCAAAGCGGAATATAGGGGTCAAGCTCTTGGCAAGTCGGTTCATGGGATGCTGGTAGGGGGTTGGTGTAGAGTTGCCGTGTCTCCTGGGAATTCTAGGGTATGCCGTATGAGCTTCAGGGGTTAACTTTCTGATCCAAGTGGATTTGCAGCTCTGTTTTTCTTGGAGAAATGATACGGAGTGGAAGATGCATTTCGGGTTAACTTTTGGAGTTGGAAAAATTCCTGCATGACCTGTACGAGCGTGATCCAGCAGTGGCATGCTTAAGTGTAGTGAAGTATACAGACTTTCAACAGCTCTGCTCAAACCAAACAATTTCAGCAACAGTGCGAATTTCTCATCGATTGTCAAAATCCTTACCTCACACTTCTCATTTAAAAAGAAATTACCTCACTACAAGTTGATACACCTGGGTTCCCATGACAACCCTATTCCCATGGAAACCTTACCTGTCAAAAGTACACTTAGGACTGTTTCAAGCACAGTGTTTTAACATGATGGTTATATGTATCATATTATAGAATTATGAATTAGCTACCAGGTGGTGTAAGGTGTTAGCACACATGGGTTCCAACCAAGGAAGCAAGTCAAATATTGTTAAAAGTGGACCCACATCAAAAAACATTGGATGCATATCAAAACCTTGCTTATTATGGTCATGTTCAGATTTAGAGCAGTGGGTTTTTTGAAATGGCAAAGTTAAAATAACGAGATGAAACGTTATTATAAAGGTAAACAAAAAGGAAAAAAGAATGTCAGTTATCAGAAATTTATGATGATGAAGTCTCATGTTCTTATGGTATTATGAAACCCATAGTAATATTGTCAACTGCATAGACCCTTAAGTGACAGGAGGAGATTTTTTAGGATATGAATTTCTCTCAAATTTCACTGGATCGGCTGTACACCACCTACCGAGAACGTTTGGAAGGTTTATTGGACAAACAGGTGCAAAAGAAAACCGCAAACTTTGTTTTGAACTTGCCTGTTATCATAATCGTTCCCCATAGAAAACCATGCTTAAAAAAAAAAAAAAAAAAAAGTATGAGCTTCAGGGGTTAACTTTCTGATCCAAGTGGATTTGCAGCTCTGTTTTTCTTGGAGAAATGATACGGAGTGGAAGATGCATTTCGGGTTAACTTTTGGAGTTGGAAAAATTCCTGCATGACCTGTACGAGCGTGATCCAGCAGTGGCATGCTTAAGTGTAGTGAAGTATACAGACTTTCAACAGCTCTGCTCAAACCAAACAATTTCAGCAACAGTGCGAATTTCTCATCGATTGTCAAAATCCTTACCTCACACTTCTCATTTAAAAAGAAATTACCTCACTACAAGTTGATACACCTGGGTTCCCATGACAACCCTATTCCCATGGAAACCTTACCTGTCAAAAGTACACTTAGGACTGTTTCAAGCACAGTGTTTTAACATGATGGTTATATGTATCATATTATAGAATTATGAATTTGCTACCAGGTGGTGTAAGGTGTTAGCACACATGGGTTCCAACCAAGGAAGCAAGTAAAATATTGTTAAAAGTGGACCCATGTTGGATGCAAATCAAAACCTTACTATGTTCATGTTCAGATTTAGAGCAGTGGGTTTTTTGAAATGGCAAAGTTAAAATAACGAGATGAAACGTTATTATAAAGGTAAACAAAAAGGAAAAAAGAATGTCAGTTATCAGACTATGAAGACCAGGCGCGTAGCCAGCCCGATGGTTCCGCCGAGGGGGCAATTTCCCGGTAAATGCAACAAATATCCGGATCACAGGCAAAAATAAAATTCCCGGTTGGTGAAGGGCAAAAGAGTATGAAAAAGGGCTGATTCACCATGAATAATCCATTCCTTTAACTTCGATTCCTCCTCAAAATGAGTTTCAGAGGGGGCACTCTGCCCCCCTTCGCCCCAACCTGGGACGCCACTGATTGTCCCTCCCCGTCTGTACATGCACATGTTATGTATGCTGCAACATGGTACTCCACTGTATTGGTTCTTGCTTCCGCTTGGTTAATCACCTTCATAGATCATCACCGCCAGAAATCGGGATCAAACAAACAGAAATGTCTTGGTTTTCACCCTTTGCACAGTGTCAACTCATAAATTGGTTCTGTGTGGCTACTAGCTCATTTTTGTACCACTGAGTTTCAGATTCTAAATAATATTGTAGCCATAATGATTAACAACATATCAAAGAATTGCTATTTTTACCAACAGAGCAGTTCAATTTAGATCCAATTCCATAGTTGGTAGACTTGTGGAATGTTCTGTTAATTTTCTATACAAATTACTCTATTAAATGGATTGGAACAGACAATTGAGTGATGTCTCATGGATTTTAATTATTCCACGTCTTGTTCTTTGGAATGCATACCCTACTAGCAAAGGTAGTAAACCTGTATCTAAAGCTGTTAATGAAACCATTCTTAAAAAACTCGTAAGTCCATTTTCAAACCTGAAATTCACAAAATGGTAATGTACCAAAAAAGAAGGGTTTGTAGAATAAGGATCTGGGGCACCTGAGTTACATTTGCAGCACAGTGCAATAATTTCTGTTGACAATGACCGGGAACCAGGCAAGTCATCTCTGATGAATTTTACCATGAAATCAGCGTGCTAATGGCCCAGCAAGAATGTGCTCAGGTCCAGGCACATTGAAGGCAGCCTGTCAGACTGCTAGGCTTCAGTCATTCCAGGGTTTAGTGCAAGAAAGGCCCATCTTGCAATAGCTGCCATTTGTCAGTTTTGTTATTAAGTGTTAAACCATAGTCGGGGACAGAATAAGGGACCAATGCGCGTCTGACGTAATTTGACGGTGCAGAACAAATTCCAGCAGTGAAGAATTAATCTTGGAACATTTGAAGCTGTTGAAACAGAAAGTTTAATGACGTGAATTATTGTGTTGTGTGTCGAAAACCCGACTAAAATGGGGCATGTTTTTACACTTTTAAAATCATATTGTTGTTTCATCGAAAACATGCCGGCCCATATACAAATCAAACCAATCATAGTCCGCGCCGAGCTGATTGACATACGCGCAATTGGTCGGCTAATCTTGTCCCCGGACTCTACCAAATTTACCAACTGGCCAGTATTGCAGGAGGGGGCATTTTGTCCAAACCTTCAGTTAGGTTAGCTGCGCTAGTGGATTTTCTTTCTCAAAATGAGGTTTTTAAAGTATCTAGTTACTCCCTTGCAATAAGATTTGTAGCCGGGGCCTACGGTAGATCAGATATGTCCCACTTCCTCCTGTTGGTGTTTTATTTGTTGTGCATGGCATTTTGGTTGGAGATGCTATCAGGAGGACAAAGGTTGATAAAAGAAATAGCTCATATGTAGGGTTTGTTACGCAAGGAAACTGGTGAAGACTGGAAAGAATAAGTGTAATGTTGGGTGTGGGTTAAATGAAGTTTGTTGTCTAGTTGTTTATTAGAGGTGGCAAATTTAGCAATATGAGAAGTTTGTAGTTAATAGTAGTGTTGCCATTTTGTCGATTGCAGATTTGAATTCACCGTTGCTATTAGGTTGGCATATCTGTCCCCCGGTCAACCTGATGAATTCAGGAGACTTTACAGAATAAGTGCATGAGTACAAACCACTTATTTTGTAAAGTCTGCTGAATAGCAGGGTCACAAAATGGCCATACTAAATAATGTACCCTTTCACTCCAATTGTTTGTTTTCATATGCGGATGATCCAATGAAGAGAAGATACCATTAGCTTCCCACAATGCATTGCTTCCATTGGAAGTTTTTGTACAGGTAGTCATGTGAATCGTTAGAGATGAAAACACTCTTAAAATGCAAGTTTGTGATCAGTAAGTGTCAATTTAGCCATGTTTCATCACCAACGATTCACATCAGTACTGTACAAAAACCTCCAATGGAAGCGAAGCATTGTGGGAAGCTAATGAAATCTTCTCTTGATCCAATGCCCATAGTGGTTTGTAACTAGCCATTTTGATGGGGGGGGGGGGGGGGTGGGTAGATAAGGAAGAGTTGAAAGTGGGGGAAATGAAGAAGGGAGTTCTGACATAGCATAGATCTTCAAATGCAACAACCTTTCTTATTTAGGGTAAAGAGGGCAAAGAGGGTTCTGATGGAAAGAAGGGGTCTTGATGGGGGGGATTAGAGGATAACTTTGTCCTTAAGTCTGTTTTAGTGTTAATTCAATGTACTTAAACAAAGGTCATGTCTCATCTTACAGTGAACAGATTATAGCTACTTGTAAACTTAAGCTACCCCCTAGCTGTGAAATTGCTGCCTATACTATTTTATAAGGAAAATATAGACTAAGATGTCCTGAAGCTGTTGGGTTGAATGGAGGATTTGGTAGGGGGAAACGTGGAACAAGATAAGGGAAGGGTCTTAATTCAGCCAATACTTAGTGAAGTAAACTGTGACTTGATATAAAGCTCACTCTTTGTGATGTTGATCATGTTTAGACTCTTTACCTTAACCCCTTGTAAAGTAACCTACCATTGGATTGGCTACAGAGGCAGATATGTGATTAATTGAGCCAATCAGCTCCATGGTAAGATAGGTATTAGAGCTGAAGAGCATTGGTATTAAATAGATTAGAAACTCTATTCTTAATTGGATACTCAAATGGCTATCACATGCAATTAAAGGAGAACCCGTACAACAAATAATATTAACAATATACACTTTAAAATCAAATTAAAAAACTAAAAAATTAAAAAAAAAAAAAAAAAAAAAAAAAACAATGAATTAAAAGCATCTGTCTGACCATGTGCTATTTAAAAATCGCGCTAGTGTTTATAACGTGTTATGCGATCGAACGCACGTTGCGTCATACATGCCTAGGAAAAACAATTATGAAAGCAATCATGTGTGAAGGTGTATGACGCCTACTGTGCCGTCCGTTTCGCTTATCGCACAACACAAACACATATCCCATATACACTAGCGCCGAGCAGCAAAAGTTTAACTGTAAACTATGCCCACAGTAGAAACGAAATATTTTTGTGTGTTCATGCCAGACGCTTAATGATGCGAACATATTTCGGAGGAGACAGATGGAATTTATCAGGCCAGGCGTTCATTTTTGTGGCCAAACTTTTCACATTTTGCCGCATCTTACCAGGCCAACACGAGTGCCCTAAGTCGGCTGACAAGCATAAAACACTGGAAATATTAATCGGGGACCGCCTAATTTGCCATTTTTTTGCTGTCTGTTGGTTCCTTGCTTCCGCTTGGTTAATCACCTTCATAGATCATCACCGCCAGAAATCGGGATCAACAAACAGAAATGTCTTGGTTTTCACCCTTTGCACAGTGTCAACTCATAAATTGGTTCTGTGTGGCTACTAGCTCATTTTTGTACCACTGAGTTTCAGATTCTAAATAATATTGTAGCCATAATGATTAACAACATATCAAAGAATTGCTATTTTTACCAACAGAGCAGTTCAATTTAGATCCAATTCCATAGTTGGTAGACTTGTGGAATGTTCTGTTAATGTGTCTATACAAATTACTCTATTAAATGGATTGGAACAGACAATTGAGTGATGTCTCATGGATTTTAATTATTCACGTCTTGTCTTCTGAATTCATACCCTACTAGCAAAGGTAGTAAACCTGTATCTAAGCTGTAATGAACCATATCTTAAACAACATCATAAGTCCATTTTCAAACCTGAAATTCACAAAATGGTAATTGTACCAAAACAAGAAGGGTGTAGAATTAAGAATTGGCATTACATTTGCAGCACAGTGCAATAATTTTCTGTTGACAATGACCGGGAACCAGGCAAGTCATCTCTGATGAATTTTACCATGAACTTCAGCGGCTGCTAATGCCCAGCAGATGTGCTAAGGTCCAGGCACATGTAGGCAGCCTGTCAGACTGCTAGGCTTCCAGTCATTCCAGGGTTTAGTGCAAGAAGGCCCCATCTGCAATAGCTGCCATTTGTCAGTTTTGTTATCATTAAGTGTTAAACCTACCAAATTTCACAACTGGCAGCTATTGCAGATGGGGCATTTTTGTCCTAAACTCTTCATGTTAGTTAGCTAGCTAGCGGACTTTTCTTTCTCAAAATGAGGTTTTTAAAGTATCTAGTTACTCCCTTGCAATAAGATTTGTAGCCGGGGCCTACGGTAGATCAGATATGTCCCACTTCCTCCTGTTGGTGTTTTATTTGTTGTGCATGGCATTTTGGTTGGAGATGCTATCAGGAGGACAAAGGTTGATAAAAGAAATAGCTCATATGTAGGGTTTGTTACGCAAGGAAACTGGTGAAGACTGGAAAGAATAAGTGTAATGTTGGGTGTGGGTTAAATGAAGTTTGTTGTCTTGTTGTTTATTAGAGGTGGCAAATTTAGCAATATGAGAAGTTTGTAGTTAATAGTAGTGTTGCCATTTTGTCGATGCCGATTTGAATTCACCGTTGCTATTAGGTTGGCATATCCTACCCCCGGTCAACCTGATGAATTCAGGAGACTTTACAGAATAAAGTGCATGTAGACATACACTTTATTTTGTAAAGTCTGCTGAATTTAGCAGGGTCACAAAATGGCCATACTAAATAATTGTACCCTTTCACTCCAGTTGTTTGTTTTCATATGCGGATGATCCAATGAAGAGAAGATACCATTAGCTTCCCACAATGCATTGCTTCCATTGGAAGTTTTTGTACAGGTAGTCATGTGAATCGTTAGAGATGAAACACTCTTAAAATGCAAGTTTGTGATCAGTAAGTGTCAATTTAGCCATGTTTCATCACCAACGATTCACATCAGTACCTGTACAAAAACCTCCATTGGAAGCAATGCATTGTGGGAAGCTACTGAAATCTTCTCTTGATCCAATGCACCATAGTGGTGTAACTAGCCATTTTGATGGGGGGGGATAGATAAGGAAGAGTTGAAAGTGGAGGAAATGAAGAAGGGAGTTCTGACATAGCATAGATCTTCAAATGCAACAACCTTTCTTATTTAGGGTAAAGAGGGCAAAGAGGGTTCTGATGGAAAGAAGGGGTCTTGATGGGGGGGATTAGAGGATAACTTTGTCCTTAAGTCTGTTTTAGTGTTAATTCAATGTACTTAAACAAAGGTCATGTCTCATCTTACAGTGAACAGATTATAGTTACTTGTAAACTTAAGCTACCCCCTAGCTGTGAAATTGCTGCCTATACTATTTTATAAGGAAAATATAGACTAAGATGTCCTGAAGCTGTTGGGTTGAATGGAGGATTTGGTAGGGGGAAACGTGGAACAAGATAAGGGAAGGGTCTTAATTCAGCCAATACTTAGTGAAGTAAACTGTGACTTGATATAAAGCTCACTCTTTGTGATGTTGATCATGTTTAGACTCTTTACCTTAACCCCTTGTAAAGTAACCTACCATTGGATTGGCTACAGAGGCAGATATGTGATTAATTGAGCCAATCAGCTCCACGGTAAGATAGGTATTAGGGCTGAAGAGCATTGGTATTAAATAAGATTAGAAAAACTCTATTCTATTGGATACTCAATGGGCTATCACATGCAATTAAAGGAGAACCCGTACTACACAAAAATATTAAAACATATCCCACTTTAAACTTAATATTGACAACAATATCGAGTGGTTTCATAGAAAAACGGAATTATATTAGCATAACAATGAATTAAAAGATCTAGTCTGACCATGTGCTATTTAAAAATCGCGTAAGTTGTATAACGTGTAGCGATTCGACCGGCACGTTTGCGTCATACATGCCTAGGAAAAACAATTATGAAAGCAATCATGTGTGAAGGTGTAATGACGCTACTATGCCGTCAGTATCGCCTTAACACAAACACCATATCCCATATGCACTAGAGCGAATTTCAATAGCGCATGGTCAGACAACAGTATATTTAATTCTTTTTATGGTTAGTATAATTCCGTTTCCCATGAAACCACTCATAGGTGGTCAATAATTGTTTGAGTTATAGCGTATAGTGTATAAGTTATTCTTGATACAGGTTCGCCTTTAACCAATCAGATCCCTGTAAAAAGGCTGTGTGTCCAAAAGGTTAACAGTTCTTAGAAAAGGAGTCAATGTTTCATAAGTCGTCCATCTACTGTCATCATTGCCCTACCAAATCGGTCATTTTTTTGGGTACAATCTTCCCTGAGGTTGGTGGGGATCTAGGGAGTTCTGACCTTAAATGGCAGTGTAATTATGCAGAAATCAAAATTCCAAGTTCACATTTATTCTGTAGTTCTTTAGGACCCACTTTGAATAAAAACTCAAACCATGCTCTTGTTCTTAAGACTTCCACTTAGAGTAAAGACCCAAAACATTTTAGCTTTTCAATCAAATACTTGAAGGATATTGTATTTTTTTAGCTCCACAACCTCTGAATTGGAACTTTAGTTCCCAATTAAACCATAACATTTGTCAACATTTTGGTTTGGAAGATCCAGTTTTTCCTAAAGAAAAGTTCCCAAGCCCACTAAGTTTGATATCTTTCAATATACCCCTTCCTAAACCAAAGCTGAGCCCCCCCCAAAAAAAATGCATCAAATTTGATCATACTTACGGTCAACTTCTTTACTAAGGTTGGTGTAAAACTGACCCTTGTAACTGCCCAGCAAAATCAGCAACCACAAGCCATACAAGTCACTCTGATACCTTCTCTTGCGCTAGCTGCGCGTGTTTCCATGCATAGCGTATGATAGGTATTGGCAGTTAAGAGGTGATTCACGACTGCCTATATTTTCCTGTAGGAAGTAATTCAGGGAGTGAAGCCAGTTTCCTATTTCTGTAACAGGGAAGTTATAAAACATAAAACCATGCTGATCTTTTCTCCTGATCTTCCAGTGAACTATTGCCATCACTGAATGGGTTTCCCATTTCTGTTCTCGGAAACTTGTAAAATATGAAACCATGCTTGTCCTTTCTGCTGGGTCTTTGAGGGAGCTATTGCAGGCTTATTCAAAGTGAATTGGGGTTCTTATTTCTCTTGTTAGGAAGTTCTATGACATGAAAACCATGTATGATTGCTCTTAATCTTTCAGTGAACTTAAGTACTTTATTTATTAGTTCAGAGTTGTAGTGATGAGCACTTTCCATTTGTCAATCTGCAGAGGGTGTATTGAGTCCATCCCATAATGCACCGGGTTTAGGAAATTTCACCTCAATAAGGTCATGTGATCCCACAAGTCTTACAACACAAAAACTGTTTACACTGATTTTATCCCATTAACCGTCGTACTTCTCGTAATTTTTTAGTATAATCATGAAATGTCTTGTGGTTCTTAAACATTTATAACAATTTTTATCCCTAAGTACTGACATACATGTGTTTAGATAGGCACATTGCAATGCATTATGGGATTGGTTCAAAACACACTCTGGTCAATATGTAAGCCATAGGTTGTACTGCTATTATCCAACCTGAAGTACAAATTGATGTCATTACTTTTGAGCGCTGTAACATGTGTATCATGGCAAGTTGCAGCTGTAACCATGACTGTATAAATTCGGCATGCATGAATATGCAAAATACATGCATAAATTGATGACATCATTCATACTTTAGGCCAGACGAAATATAGATATTTAACTATCACATTGTATTTTGAGATACAGCAGTATATCTCTGTTGAAGGTAATGGTCCCCATTTTCATTTCTTTGACAACAAGTAAACATGTCATTGATCTAATTTAGGCCAAAAAATAAATTGTTGTATTGGAGTAACCCGCCCTACCCTAATTTTGAAAATCAAGCCCTGTACAAAAGTATACCTACCCTAATTTTTTTTATTGATTTTCAAAAAATCTTATTTTTCAAGTTGTTTTTACCCTGATTTTTAACCGATTTTCTCAATATTTTTTATGTTTTTTGTGTTCAGGTGTAACTTTGGCAACTTCTCTTTAAGATTTTCAATAATAAGAGTCAAAAGTATCAATATTAATAACATTACATAGACATGTGTGATGATTTGATGTAGTAACGCATTATTAAAAAAAAAAATCCGCCCGCCCTACCCTATTTTGCACTGGCCTGTTACTCCAATACAACAATTTTTTTTGGCCTTATGATGAACAACTTTTAATAAAACTTTCTTTCTTTCCACTTTTTTATCTTCCATGTTTTCCTTGTGAACATCGCTTCTCATGTGTAACATCTACAGGTAAGTAGCACATACATGTAATTGTTATCATTTGTGAGTGAAAAAAATGTTGAGGATATGTCGTGATTTGAAATATTCAAGACCAATGCCCTAAAAATGGCATTTACACATGAAAGCAAGTAAATCATTGGAATGACGATTAGTCAGACGTTGTTTTGAAAGTATGACTTATGTTTAAATTGAACGACTTGTTAAAATCTAAAAATGGGCAGTGAAAAGAGTCTAAACATGCATAGGGGTAGTTTCTGTGGTCTAGTTTATTAAAAAAGTAAACAAACAAACAAAAAATAATTTCTTGCCACATGAAATTGCTTCATGGTGGTTCGACTGTTATCTCTTTGCCAAGCTTGTAAGCAATATTCCAAATTTGTCATTGGTCTGAGCGGGTCTGAGTATACCATAATTGCGACTATTTTCTGATAGCATGTTTTGTGACTCTGCATCGGAAGGACGATATAAATCTATTTAGCAAGTAACACGTAAAACAAACCCGAAGGGTCATCAAGGGACAGCGAGGGATACTTGTGAGGTCATTTGGGGACAGATAAACACACCACCAGGTCAGCTAGGGACAAGCCAAGTGTTGTATTATGATTTCATCTGTATTGTGGAAGGGTACGATGCCCGTGAATCCTTTGCCACTGTGCACAGATTCTCGCACTGTGCTACTTGTACTAGGTGTACCTTCATCATTACTTTCTATGACATTGGCTTTTAGAGTAGAGCTCTGGTCCAGTAAGAAATAAAATATGTTTGAAAAAAAGGAGAAAGAGGGTCTTTTTATTTTTTAATCAGAAAATAGGTAAAAAATAATATCTTACCATAGAGGCCTATTTAGCATAACTTGCAGTGGTTGCACTGCCTTAAAAGAGGAGCCTTTGTTTATTTTTTACTTCCATCAGGTAGACCTCTCTAATGATCACAAAACCTGTTTAAAAAGTGCTTCTAAGAAGAAGAAGAAAGGAACTGTCACATTTTGATGAAAAAGTATCACAATATTCTAATTTTGCAATGAAATAATATTGCTTGTCAAAGAAATTAAAGTCTTAGGAATCTATCACCTTATGATAAAGTTTTCAAACCTAAGATATTTGCATAAAATTAGTGAAACAAAGTTGCAGGGGCCGATATTTTGCTCGTTCTGGTTGCTTCATGCACACTCAAAAACAATTTTTAGTAAAGCAACCTGATTTCCAGCTCTCCACAACCATTACACATACACACAAGGCTCTGCACTCCTTAGTCTCGGAGCACAGGATTCTCCAGTACTCCCCAAGTGTTTGTCAATAAGATAAGTCTTATTTACAGTTCTTCTGTCAATTAGCCCTTGGACACCTCTAAGTTTGCTAAGTCAACAACTCAGGCTACTAGGCTAAGGCTGCTCAAGTGTTTGCATTAGGCAGGCGACTGGCTAGAGTTGCAGCCCATCACCATACATGTCCAGCTCAAGCCAATTTTGTGCCGCATCACGTGCCATCTGTAGTATTTACAAAATCTCTGATGGGACAATGATTAAAACGAAATTCTAGTATAAAATTATTTTGTATAAACTCTGGAGTATTTCCAGATATTGTGATTAGTAACCGTAGCAAATGGCTAGAAACTGCTGCAGGTGTCGATAGCAAGAGTGCGATGAATAGACAAAAATTAAAATGAATTTAAGGACGGCAAAGGTTATTCCCCGATTTTGACCTCATAAATCAATTTTGTGGCAACATGATACATGCTTAATAATAGCTGAGAGTTTTTCATCGGAATTCACACAGTAGTCTGATGTTAGTCGCAAGCAATGTTATTTAGATGCAAATATAGAAGTGTAGTAAACAGACAGAGATAGATCACCAGCGCTGTTAATTGTAGCTTAAGCACAGGAACTAGAGTTGGTTCATTACTAAATAAGCAGGTTTCAAATTGATAACTTTGCAAGTGGTGGCATAATGAAGGTACCTTTGTAATGTCAAAACACATGGGGCACTAACCTTCAGTTATTACCTGACTGAAACTCTAGCTTTTACTAGCCTCAACTAGCCCGGTGTTTCCATAACCTGAACAGGTTTATCTGACCACCTTCCCTGACCACTAGGAATTCAACAACCTTTACAGCTTTATTCCATTAAGGTTGTTCAGGGCCGTACACAAGATATATATTTTTTTTGGGGGGGGGGGGGTGTGGGACTTTAAAAAGTGGACATTTTCAGGTAAAAGTGGACCTTTTTTGGTAAAAGTGCACCTAGTCCCCCTAAAATGGTCCTTTTTTTGACTTTTTGAACATCTCATCACCAAAAACTCAAAAAGTGGACTTTTTTTCAAAATTTACTTAAATTTTGGACCTTTTTATGCAAAAATTCAGCAAAAAGTGAACCTTTTTCCCCTTTTGTGGAATTTGGGGGGGAGTGCAACCACACCCCCTGCACCCCCCCTCCCCCAGCAACGTCCCAATTAGCCTGTCCTCTTTGTTACTTGCTTGGACTAAAAGACTCTGGAATGCTTTTCCAAATCTTAAAAGCATACTGGCTTCAGACCATAACTTGTGCCGAATGAGTTTACCTGGGCTCTAATTCCGGTATGCGTACCTAGCTGCTTAGGTTTATTTCAAAACCCAACCCATGCTCAATCGATAAGCAGTAGTGTGTATGAGCTTTATTCCGTAAGCCTATTGGTTTCCGTTGATCTAGGTGGTCTCATTGGCTTACTGTAAAAAGCGAAAGCGAAAGTGATAGTGAATTCGGCAGCCTCAACGGAATAAACTGCATGTGGTGTTGCACTTTATTCCGTTAAGGCTGCTGAATTCACTATCACTTTCGCTTTCGCTTCCGCTTTCGCTTTTTACAGTAAGCCGTCTCATTGGGTCGAGTTGGCCTTTTCTATTTAGGTAGGTACGCATACCGGAATTAGAGGCCAGGTTGACCTCTTTCGCATAACTTGCATGTAAAAAATCAAAAGGGCATTCAGTGAGATGATTTAAAAAAAGGCTTATTCTGAGTGTTTCTGTAACCTGACCACCTTCCCCTGGTTACTATGAATTCAACAACCTTTATGGAATCTGCAAAGGTTGTTGAATTCTTAAGTGTTCAGTGGAAGGTGATCAGGTAAAGCTGGTCAGGTTACGGATTTGAGCAACTTTATTATTGGATGTGAGGTAGTGCTCACTGATGTATGTGCAGTGATTTGGTCATTAGGTGAGAAAATAAAGTTGAAAACATCAAAGAAAATTGAACACTACTGGTCCTTGGGAAATGTTACGTCAAAGAGTTTATTAGCACACTTTGAATTTTTGGATAACAATGTGACTCACAGTGTCGCAATTTATTTTGATTGAGGTTTAAAATATGTGTGTTCAGAGTTCCAAAGATAAGAGCACATGCTTCCTAGACTGGTTGTGTTATCCAAGAGAGGTTTGAATATCAAGAAGGCATGACATTGTAGGTTTTCAGGTAAATTGAAAAAAAAAAAAGATTTGAAGGAACCCAAAATAATTGTTGGAGGCTAAAAAGTAATTGTGGGAGGTCAAAATGCAAGTAATGTCTAAGAACAAAGGACCATGAGAAATGGGAGCAGCATTAGTGTGGTACTGTATAGCCGGAAATTTTCGCGAGGGTTTAATTTTCACGCTTTTCACATTCATGCAGCTAACCACAAATGTTAAACACTGCAAAAATGTTATTTATACATTGACTTTACTATGTTTAAACTTGAATGCGCGAATATAAACCCACTGAAATGTTAAAAACTGGTAAAATTGCAAAAAATTAACCCCGCGAAAATATCCCGCTATAAAGTAATTGTAACTGCTCTCAGCTACCTTATTCCGGTTGCTTGGCTCCAAGATTTGAGGCAAGATACGATGAGAAAAAAGGAAAATATTGACGATACTGAGGTTAATACTGTTGAATTTTGGACCAAGGAGATCTCATTCTAGAATTTAAAGATAAAGGTTGTTCTTCCTCTGAGGCAACATGACAAAGCAACCATAAACTGAAAACAAAAGGGACCAACTTTGCTAATGAACCCAGTTGGTTTAGGGTGAATAAAGTGAAGTATTGCTTAACAAGGGACAGTTTGACAAATATTTTGAGAAATCCAATTTAACAAATTCAAAGCCGGGCCTCCTCGGACAGGTTCAAGTCTCCAATTGTCTTAGCAGTGCCCCGGTGTACTGTGACTCCAATATGAAAAGTATAGCTACGGGCTGATTTGAATAACACTATACATTTATGTAATTACATTATGTAAACTGCGAGTTAGAAATGAAACCAAAACTAGACACATGAATTGCAAAAATTTCTGTAAGTGTGATTGAACGGCTCATTACTAATTCACATTTGAAAATTGCTGATTTTTTGACGGGCTCGGTTCACTCTTCCCTCAGTTCTGGCATATTGGAAGATATTGTATGTATTTTATTCCAAGTCATGGGAGAGTTGGTGTTATTTACAATTAACAAGTTAAACGGTCCCATTAGGTGTTAAAAGTCATCATATCCGTGCTGTCTTAACACAGGGATTTCACACCAGCTACCTCGGCAGTGTTGACCTATGTTCCTGTGTTGATCTCAAAGCAGCACAAACCAATCTCCCAACTCATATGCTTTTAGCTACACACAGTGAGAAATTTGTACAGTTCTGGCTCCCCTGTCGATCCACTGTTGTTTGGATTTCCCTTTACCAATGCATTGCAAGTAGCTAAGTTTTGAAGAAGCAATATCTACTCTTGGGGGTCCGAGTGACGGTGACATGCCGTGCGATTGTTACGCTTCCTCGAGCACCCGTGTCTTTAACCCGGTCGGTGCATGCAGACACGCGCGGTGCTGTGGGGAGGCAGGCAGGCCATTGGTTGCAGCCTGCACGGTTCCCGTGTTTGACAGTGCCGAGAGATGGCGTAAGTGGCGAATCTTTGTCGCTTTTCTCTTCTTTACATTACACCTGGCCAAACAGCTGCGACATTGCCTTATGAGGTCATGTATCTTTGTGTGCTTGAGATGGCATAGGCAAAGACGTCGCCACGGCAATTTTACGCGGCGACCTAGATAAAGCCGCCACAACTGGGATATAACCTGCGAACACCTTGCGAGTCTCTTAACTGATTTCTAGATCTCCTAGGTGGCCAGGTTTGCTATGGTTGATTACAAGCTAAGCTTAAACAACCACGGGCCCCTTAGTTGAGAAATTAGCAGCTAATATTCACTCAACCCCATTCTAATTTGATGTTGTGATGAAAAGACCGCAGGCTGGGTAATAGCCAGTCCTATTTAATTTTTAATTGGACGGTTTCTCATTTCATATCACTTTTCTTGTCAATATCGCAGGTTTGAGTTGGGAAAAGTTATGAGAAAGTTGAATTGGAAAATTGGGTAGGATCCCTCAGAGAGACATCCAGTTGCTCGTGATTGCACTGGGGGTTTGCTAAATCTCCAAACTGCTAAATAATTCTGCTAGCTTAGTCTCCCTGGGCGTCCTGAGTGACAGCTTAAGCGATCTTCAAAGTGCGCGTAGTACATGTGGTAGTCGCAAATTGTGCCGCCGCTTTATGTAGGGGCGGTGACGACACTAAGACATGGCAATTCGCGGGAAATTGTTTGCTTGATGTGTAAGGTGCGGCAACAGAGACAGGTTTGGGATAAGGTGTTGACCTCCTTTGTAGCGTTATGGTCAGTGTGTTTTTGTGACCACAAGGCACAATAACTATGTATATCATGGTTTATTATGCAAAGCTCTCTGCACATAAGAAGTCTGCATTGCCTGTTTGATGTGTTTTAATTTGACTAGGTCAACTTTTTTTAAAGAAAAAATATGTATTGCCATTTTTTTCCAGCTTTACACTGATGTGTTCACTGTGATACATGTTGCCTCCAGAGTTGAAATTGTTGTCAAACTGTCAAAATATTCTAGAAATTACTCAAGCATTCCTCTCATAAAGTCCCTTCCAGTTCCATATGAAGAAATTACTCATTTATGTCTCTTAGTTCTTTATGAATAAATCGCTCATCTATTCTTACCTATTCGAGGATCTAAATTAAGAAATTATGCTCATTTATCTTGGGTTCATAAATAAATTGCTCAACTATTCCCTAGTTTTATATGATGAAATTACTCAATTTCTTTTTAGAAGAAATTACTCAATTATTCTCTCTAGAGTTCTGCAAGAAGAAGTAACTCAATTATTCCCCTTTAGTTCCATCTAGGAAGATATTACTCAAATTTTTCCTCCAAGTTCGATATGAAAGAAGCTCCCTTCAGCATAAAGATTTGTTGTATTTCACTCATGATTTTTTTTCTTTGCCTTCAATATCACTTATTTAACAGTGCCCTGAGATAGGAGAATACAATGACACACATTTAAGAATGACAGATACATTGCATAGAGCAAATTTACATTGAAAAAAGAGCATTTTCCGTTTGTATTAAAGATTTTGAAGGCGATATCGTGGGTCTTATGCCCTCTAATCTTATTGCTTTCAGTATTTGTGCATAATTGCAATGTTTAATTATGTGCATAAAGGACACAGATGTTTCCAGAAAGTACGCCCCTTTTTCAGCTGAAAACAAGGCTTTTGCTTGTTTGGAATGCTTACCAATGATTACAATGAATTAGTCACATCTGAAGTGAATACGCTGAAAATGCTGTCTTAATACTAAAAGTGATGTTTAGTATTCTCTGCCGTGCATGAGAGAAAATCCAGGCATGTTTAGAGCTCTATACAGCCGATTAGGAAAGTAAAGAAAGTAGGTAAGTTCAAAACTTTAGTCTGTGGTTTTCTTTTCTACCTGTTTGGCCAATAAACCTTTGATACATTCTCAGTAGATCAAGTGCAATTAGAGAGAAATTTGGGAATCATCAGAAAAACTTAGGGAAGTATTTCTCTCTAAGCAATCAAAATTTGATACTAAAAAATTGTCTGTATTTCTAGTAATTGAGTTAATTTTTAATCGTTATTGGTCAGTATAGAAAGCAAACCAAGACACTCAAATGATTTCTTTCTCTCAGCCTATTAGCAGTCTGCCGGAGAGTCCTGAGAGAAATATATCCACTGTCGACCTTTTTCCCGCTCAATTAGAAACGAGTGGCATGGGTATCGTTTTTTTATGCGCCAAATGATTAAAACGGTAATTAAGTGGCCATAGCATTGAGTCTCACACCTCATGTTTCTATGGTGATCCACGGCAGTTTGATTGTCGTTTCAATGGCTCTTTTGTCATTTTAGCCAATTTGAAGCAAGGCCTGATGGGTACTAAATTGAGTTGTCGCGAGCAGCAATTGTTAGCGAAGCCTACGGAGGATTGTTTTCATAAGGCTATCTCTCGGATCGCCTTAACGGGGCGTTTTCTCATTTCCTTGACACTGCCGCAAAGACTGATGGGTAATCGATGATGAATCCATGGTAATCGTACGGCGATACCAGGTTTTCTCCCAGGGCATCCCTCTTTGGGATGTCCACAGCTTCATCTGTCTTCCCACTGGATCTTGTGTATGGTCTGCACCGTTGCACGCTTAGAATAAAAAAGTACACAAGAACTCTGTCTCGGTCATGGCAGAGTCCCTATAGATCAGATGAGGGGCTTAATAATGTAGATAAGCCCGGAAGGCCCGGTCTTATCTATTTCTCTTGAATGAGCGATATAGATAGCTTGCATCGGGAGAACGGAAGGCAGGTTCAAACTGTACGGTACGGAGGATGGAGAGGGATTTGGCTCAACTGCCCGAAGACAAACACATCAGATATATCACTGGCTAGGGCCAATTCGTAGTGCAAAGACTTCTCCTAGGGACGATGCTAGATCTATTAACGGCATCTCATTGGAAACTTCCAATACATGGTGTACTTTCCTATGTTGTCAAAGCCGTTGTGTATCTTAATATAAAATATTTACCGGTTAGTTATAGCGATGAACAATGATAGCGATACATTGGTTAGATCTGTTTGACTAGTACCAATGTGTTGATTTAACTACTGTGTATTTTTGTACCTCATGCGATGGCTCGTCCTCTTCCGGGATTTCTTGCCCAATAATAAACTACACAAAAACATCATTGCTTTGGCACACTGTCTATGTACTTTGTTACAGGCCGGGGCAGCAGCGTATGGTCGCACTGATAGGGCCGTTATTCCCCAGACCGCTTCATTTGTGGTTTCAAACAATCTCAACCAATTTTCCTCTTGCCAGGTTTTGACAGTAAACTGACTAAAGTCAATCAGAAATCTAAATTGGCTTTAGTGCACAGCCATGGCTACAATTTCCAACCCGAGTTTCAAGTAACGCCGAGAGAGTACCAAAGGGCTCGGCCACTGGAGAAAACCGTCCCCTATAAACTCCTTATCTGGAGCTCCGTGGGGAAATTTAGTAGAGGGAATACGCACCTTTTGCTAATATTCTTCGCCAGTTTGTTAAATCATGGATGGAAACTATATTATAGGATGGCAACTCCTGCCACTTTATATATTTTGCATAAGTGAAAGTGCGTTGATATTGTTACTTGTAGAGCCTGTGACTTAGATCAGGTGTTGCCTAAGTCGGGTCAAACTCAAGATGGGAACGGGGAAAAAAGTTAGCAAATATTGTCCTTAGTTATTGAATGTCAGGACTCAGTGAGATTTGAACTGGGCCTTTTGTTTGACCAGTTCTAAATTGGCAAACATTTTTTTTTTCTGATTTTTGTTCCCGATTCTCCCTTATTGGTTGATATTTTAATCAGATTTTTTTTAGGTTTCTTGACCAAATTTACAATTGTATAAATTTGTCAATGGTTTCATAATTAAAAGTGTGTTTTTGTCAATCTGGGTTTATAATTTAATGAAGTACAATTTTTCGTTTTCATGGAAAGAAAATTTACAGATAAGATTTACCTTTGCAATGTAGGCAATTTGAGTGGCAATATGGAACAAGTCTAAGTAATGATTAGGAGTTAAATTTTATTACACTCTACATTTGGGGATTTTTAATTTGTTTGACATCTGCCATTGGGGTGTTTGTGCTTGATGTGTTTATTACTTGTTGAATATTATGGATTAGTGAGGTCTCTCCAAGTATGCCAAATTCAGCACTTGAGTGTTTTAGGTTTTTCTTAATTTAATTTTTTTACAACATGGCACAACAGAAAGTTCTAAATCATCATTTTAATAATCTTATTGCATAACGATGGCATATTTCACTTCAGATATGTTGAATAAGCATTCCAAATATTAAAAAGTAACGGCAAAGGGGATGGACCTGTGCCTCTCTTTCGAGGCGATTGGGCCAGACTCCACCATATAATGTTGCTATGGGGGATCGCTACACCCCCCCCTCTACAGCGAGTCTGTTACCTTCCCAACATTGAATAATGCCGGTACCCATTAATACACCTGGGTAGAGAGGAGTAATTGAGGTAAAGTGCCTTACTCAAGGGCAAAACACATTGGCCACAGTGGGGCTCAAACTCACACCTTTTTGGCTGGTTTGTGCGCTTTATCCCACTGGACCCAACATGTGCCCTCAAATATGAAAAAAAAAAAAAAAACAGATTAAAAGAAAAAAAGTGGGGATGCTTCTTTCTGGAAATGTCCTTGTGTTTCTTTAAGGGACAATAACTGGGTGAGATTGGGCTAAAATGCGGGCTAAAATGTTTGAAGCTTGAAGTGCAGATTCTTGAACCAAAGATCACTGTAGTTTGTGAAAAAGAAAGTTAGCAGAACTATGGAAAAGTAGATTTGCTATGAGGCTGCAAAAAGTTTGAACCAAGAGTTGAAGTGTTAAAGGACTACTACAGGTGAATCAAAAGCCGTGTAAAAGTGACAATTCACTCCTATAGGCCCAGAGAGTTTGCTGGAAGCCTAGGACATGGTATTATCACCTAGCCCTCCCTACATTCTATGGTGTGAAAGAAATATTGCTGTGTAGTTGACAATGATATAAGGTGATTCACTGTGTCTGCCGAGATAGCTGGCTGACAGAATGACACAGCCAGTGTGTAATATTCCCGCTGATAATAACAAAGCTTAACCCTCCAATAAGGTGTTAATAGACATACCCCTAGTCTAGCCCCATGCACGGTATCTAAGTAGGTCATCGGCGGGAGGTAGTCTCATTCCAGGGGCAAAGTGTGGTGTGATTCTGAGTCTGGAAGGAACTCGGTATGTGGGGATTGTGATGTGAATGGTACCTGAGTGGTAGTTAAGGTCATGGTCTTGGAAGACAAGGCGTGGAGGACATTGAACTTGACCTTGAAGTAGGATGGAAGTTTGCGAAGGTGATTATCAGTGAGATATGGGTGTAATGGGATATGTTTGTGTTTCTGCGGTTTAACAAGCTTGTGTGCATACAGTGAAAACATAGTTGATGTGTCAAAATTTCTCCAATTAAAAAAAACATTTCTGGGCTTCTTTGGCAATTTTACATGGAACGGGCACGCCGCACGTAAATGTGTTTTCACAGGTGGGTGAGTTTTGTGGTTTTAGATTGTAGATTTAGAGAACATCTCACAAGTCAGGATATTGTAATAAATCAAGTCAAAGAAAGCCATGTGCAAAATTGCTTTGAGGAAACATGGGTGAATTTGGTTTGTGGTTGGATGTAGCGAAAGTCCCAGATGGTTGTCCATGCCCTGTCGATCAGTTAAAAGAAGTCTCTTTAGAAATAAAAAAAATGTTTTGGAAGAGTTGTGAGTGAGTGTTCGTTTCCGGCTTACATCATTGGCGCCTTGTTTACAGTGATATAATGAAATATTGGCGTGCCTTGTCAGCGTAATACTTGACAGTGCTCTGCCGCATGTCTGTAGGTGGACTTCTATTGGACCACATGTGTGTCGGTCTGGGTCAGAGATTATCGTGTAGTGTATCCCCTCCCTCATTGGGTCTACTTAACGAGCTGTGGGGCTGATGTCCCCCTAGGAAAAATCTTTTAAAGTGTAATGGGTGGAAAAAAATGACTAGGAGGGTTGAGAGTGGGGGGATCATGGGTCACAGGGCGAGTTGGGAACTTTGACTTTTGACGCGGGGGGGTGTGGGGGGGGGGGTGGGGAAGAGAGTGGTATTCAAAACACTGATGTTGGCACAGGAATGCCTGTAATGTATCGAGGTACATCTTCTTTGAAAAACTCATTAATCCTTGGGTTCTGTGATGGTGGTGTTATTAAGTGGAGTTACTAAATTAATTTCACAGGTAGCTTATAGAGAAAGGAACATGGTTAAGATTATTTGATTAGCACCAGCTACTGGAAATGCAATAACCCCACAAGTGAATGACCACTCGTAATTATATTAGAGAGGTGATAAATCATTTTAATGGAGTTAATAAGAAAATCATATGATTTTTTTTGCTCCTTGTATTACTAGAAGGTTGTCTGTGAACCGGTTTCCATATTACATAGTCGGCTATCGACAATAAAATTGTGGAAAAGAGACTGTATGGCTCATTATGAGAGGCTATTGGTTTTGACAGGCGAGATAATGGTCCACGGCTTTTGATCAACCAACACATTGGGTGATGGGGAGATAGCTTTTCACAGTTTAGAATTTCACGATGGGGGATGCTTTGTAACATTTGTTGAATTTCTAAATACGTCTTTTGTCCGCAACCCCTACCACCGGCCGAATTTGTCCGCATTCAGCTTGACTTATCATAACACCTCGGGTTATTCTCCCATGTTATGCTTATTGAATATTGTAAGTTGGCACAAAAATTCCACAATTGTAAAACTGAAACTTAACTGGGTTCTAGTTCTCCTGGTAGTGTAGCGAAATAGTTTGAAGACCGCGATAAGCATTCTTAATGGTAACCAGAGTTATACTAGGAAGTTATGAAATGAAAACGGATCGTTTCTTGGCTTGACAATAGAAAAGTCGTGGAGCGCTATAATATGGTGAGCTTATGTTACATGCGTTTGTTAATGGTTCCTCAGGGGATTGCTTCGTTCAGCAGGAGTTACTAACTGGAACTCGGCTAAATCTGGCCACTGCTATAATTGCTGTTGAAGTGGAGGGCAGACAATGCAACAAAGCTATCATCATACCAGGTGTGCACAGTTCAGGACCTGTATTGATGTGTTGTTACAAGCAGGTGACTTGATCGTGTTAGGTATTGCTTATGATGCAATATTTGCAAGTGGAAGTTTGATTAGGTGATATTATATGGAGCCAATGACTTTTGATGGATTAGATTGGTGGTTTCACAGGGACATTGTCCTGGGGTATGGGACATTGTCCTGGAGGTATGGGACATTGTCCTGGACGGGAGTGGGAGATTGTAGGATGGGATAGGGATATGGTCAAAAGTGTTTCTGGGGTATGGGGAATTTCATGGGTTATGGGCACATTGTCTGGGTGATGAATTGGGACATTGTCATGGTCATATAAGACATTGTTCCTGGGGATATGGGACAATTGTTCTGGAGGTAGGGGACATTGTCCTGGAGGTTAGGGACATTGTCCTGGACAGTGTCCGGGGTATTCTGGGGTATGGGACATTGTCCTGGGGATATGGGACAATTGTCCTGGAGGTATGGGACCATTGTCCTGGACTGGTATGGGACATCGTCTGGAGGTATGGGACATTGTCCTGGGTATTTGGTATGGGACGTTTTGTCCTGGAGGTATGGGACATTTTTCTGAAGGTATGGGGGGGGGGGACATTTTGTCCTGGGGTTATGGGACATTGTCCTGGAGGTATGGGACATTGTTCTGGGGTATGGGACATACATTCTCATTAAATCTAAGGCAAACTCAAGAGGGTGGTTACAGAATACAATTTCTACAGACCAGTGAGTGATAACATAGAAAATAAATTGATCCAACACATACAGTGTCTTGTTTTTCAAAGAATTGGTGGTTATTCATTTTCTCAATTGTTGAAAATATGCTTGGTTTTTTTTGTGTGGTGTTCTTTCTAAAGCATTTCATTTGTACAGAGTAGTGGTTCAAGAACCACTTATTTCCTTCACAATCTTCCCTAAGATCTTAAAATTATGTTACTTCTTGTTCTTCAACTACCGCACAGGCGGGGGACCTTGTGGTTCGAGAACCGCCTTGTTGATTTTGAGGTTGAGATCAGATTCTTGCACGTTTAGACTTGAGAAAAGCTCGAATTATTTCTCTTGGAATTACGACAGAGGATTAGCATAAATTGAGTGTTACACTGATTTAACATGTAGTTAGTCACAAGACATAGCCTAAAACAATCAATTGAGTTGAGGGTACTGCTTTAAGAGCCAAAACACAGCTGCTTGAGAGTCTCATTTATTATGACAAAACCAGAATAAAACAAAAAATATCAATGGCGACACACTTTTGACAATTAATTTTGATTTATTTATTACACTAACTTTATCCTGTGTAAATTTTACGAAATTTCATTGCGGGCAAATATGATTTTTCATTAAATAATCTAGTTTAAACATGTCTTTCTAGGAGAATGGGCATATAGAGGGCACTACAACATACAAATCATGACCTTTGTATTCTATATGGCAAGATTCCCGCAATGGATTTTTTGATTTTGCAGCGGGTTTTTTAATAGCTCTTGCATGTCCTACTTTATATCAGTTGTCAAAATTGTGTCGCTACTGCTTAAAATTCTTCTAAAAATAATAATAGTACGAATTGCCATAGGGCAAAACAGCTGTGAAAAATATAGTGGTTTATCTTGTCAGAAAACTCATGCTTCCAGTGCAGTGGGGCATGTGTGTTAGAAAGTTAGAATTAAGAAAGAAAGTGAAAAAAATGGGAAAATAATGAAAAAACCGATTTTTTTTTGTTTCATTCGTCCTTCTTAAGTTCATAATGGTACTCTGCCCTCATGGCCACCTACCCAAAGTGGCTTGTGAAAACATCGCCCTTTATGCCACGTTCCATTTGTGGCGCATTAGAACAAAAAACGGGGGGGTATTAGATCGCAGCCAGAAAAATGTGGCATTTCGGAAATGGGATACTGGGTTGAAATCCGTGTTTGTGCTGCGTTTCACTTTAACAACATGAACAGAATATATGGAAGTCGGATGTCACTGAGAATGTGTGTTACCATCAGTGCTCGGCTTTTAGCCCATCAAGTACGGCTAATTACTGTAAAATGCACATCTATGGTGATATATAGAGGGTGTTTTGAACCAATCCCACGATGCATTGCAATGTGCCTATACTGCACTGTACTAAACACATGTCAGTACTTAGGGATAAAAAGTGTTCCAAAAGTTTAAGAACCACAAGACATGTCATGTTCATGCTAAAAATTCCCTAAATACTAACGCTATGTGGGCTAAAATGAACATAAAAGTCAGGGTTTTTATGTGTTAAGAATAGGATTTTTGTGGGATCACATGACCCTATTGGGTAAAATTTCCCAAAACTGGTGCATTGTGGGATTGACTCAATACACCCTCTGGGTGATATAGCCTATAGCAAGGAGGGACATGTGCATGGGTAAAATTGGACTACATGTCATCTGATCTGATCTCAGTTACAGGCAAGTGAGAAAGTATGATAGGTAGGCTAAAATCAGAATAGCTGAAATTAGTACAAAATATTTATAAAAAGTCCAAAAGATACAGATTTAGGTGAAGACATCAAAAGATTTGTAAATACAATGATACCCTTTTTCCTATTCTGTATCATGTGATTTATTCCGTTAACAGAGTATAGCATTTGATATAGCGTAGGAGCATAGGGGTTTAATATAATTATGCCACCACATCCTCATTGAAATCCCAGAAAATAGTACATTCCACCTAACAAAACATCTCCATAGAGACTTTGTATCTTCACTGTGAGATGAATTCTGTTATTCCTATGGCTTGGCCCCTGTGGGCCACATATCTCCAGGTCAACTCATTTGACCTGATTCAGTCAGTGCTTCTGAAGTTGAACTACTTTGCCCTTAACCCTGTGCCCTTAACCCTTGCCCTTAAGCCTGTGCCCTTAACCTAGTGCCCTACAGGTGTTTACCATGGTTACTAGAGTTCAAAATTGTTGATTTTTCCCCTTGAATTGTAAAATTATCCATGATCATATATAGAATCAGCATAAAAATGCATTTGTATAAGTCTAAACATGCCTAGTCTTAGATCAAGGGTTTTTGAAATTGTTTCCCAAATGACCCGCCTCAAAAGCCCCTGACTTACATGTTGTAATCTATACAGAATCTACCAGGGTTGAAAGCGTTAACCAGCAGGTTAGCAGTTCAAGATCTGCCTTATTACGTTAATTCTAGATACTGTTTACGTTTTAATGGCTGTGATATCAGGTCCCCTCTATTGTAACACTGACTGAATCTAGGACTGGCAAAATATGGAACATGAATCTAGTTTCCCCTTGATTGGCTCAGCCTCTGGCTATCATGTTTTATTTTTGCAACACGCCAATCTCGTTAAGAAGTAACGAGTCACATTAGGCAAAGATTAGTGTCAGTTTTGTTTTAAATTACTGTCCATTTCTTCACCCTTGCTTTCCTGTGTGGTGTCATGTGTTGGAATCCCACCGGTTTTCAGCTGACATGTACCGGCATATGTAAGGGGGAGCAGGGGGAAAGATGTTCTCTTGGGTTGGCAAATTGGGACACAAAAATGATGGAAAAACTGGCATTTTCAGGACAAATTTCTTCAAAATGTCTTTCATTTTACAGATTTGAACTCCCCATTTCCCCCTAGGGAACATCAATACTGGATATGCCACTACTAAATAATTTTGAACCCTTTAGAGAAGCTTTGATTACATCCCTAAAATGCCCTTGTGAGTTGTATGATCTACAGTAATCATTAGGAGGGATTCTGAGCAAATGTAGGATGTCTTTTTCTGTTGGGACTCAAATCAAAGTCCTGCTAACAAAAGTTTGAAACACAAAGGATAGGTTTGAACACACTACCATTTGGAGACCTACATTGAATAAGGAGTATCCACACTTTGGCAAGAAACTTGGCTTGTGTCTTGATTTAAGTGTATGTATGCGTGTGTTTGTGTATGCACATGTGTGTGTCTTTGATAGGAGAGTATGCCATTTGGTGATGGTAACATTTCTGGTAGATGTTTCATATAGAAGTCCCATGGATGCAAATGAGGTATTGCCATTCATTCCGTCAAGCACTGCTGCACAACTTCATACAGCACATGACAGAATCAATTGTAATATCTCATTTGCATCCATGGGACTTATATATGAAATGTCTACCACATTTCTGCAGTGCATTTAAATGCAGCTCGAAAGAGGATAATAATAATGTCAAAGTTGATTCAAAGTTTGAAGATATTTTCAGCAACTCATGTTAATAAACATGGAGGGATAAAAACGAGTGATGAAAAAATGTCACATTTAATTTATGCATCTCTCTTGTCTTAGCCCACTCTGTTTATATGAAAGTTAAAAGTCTGATTTTGCCATTTCTGTGAATTGCTGTTCTCAATAGACACATGCTTTTAGGATTTTCTGAAAGTTCTCTTGGGAATTAATATCATTGGTTTCTCCTAATGTGGTACCTGACTACTTGGCAATCTTCTACATTATACCTGTCTTTTGTCTTTTATTATAAAGTAAGACAAATATGTCACCTCTCTGACATTAGGTGGTCATTAGCAGCGGTTCTCCCCGTGTGCAAAAAGCAAGTTGCGAGTCTCTCGTTACTCAAGTCATGATCTCGTCAGGGAGGTCTGGTGTCACCGGAGTGGCCTTTTGCATGGGGATCAAATATTAGCCAATATTAGAGGGTAATGGAAGCATGATACTGGAAGGTATTCCTGACATTTGGACTTGGTAATGTTGTATTGAAATTTCTATAGTGAAAGATTGAAAGAAGGTATTTTGTGTAAGAAAATGCGGTAGTGACATTGAAAGCAAGTTCAGGATTTCTGATTGTTTAGAGTTCAGTAAACATGGAGCAAGTTTGGCACTGCCACCTTAAGACAGTGGCCAAGACCCCTCCCCCTTGCTCCCTGTCTTATCCCCATCTTTATCATTGTAGTATACAATTACGTGTTAAGTGCAGATCTTAAGTTATACAGCAATGTGCACTTAACCAACTTTGCATGTTTGTTGTAACTAATAATAACACAATAACATTGGCCTTCTGTAATGTTGATTTGATATATTTTGTCCAAGGTCATGTTCCAGGTTATAGGGAACATACTATAGTTGCACTCTTTTAAATGTAAACAAGTGAAAATTTCACTCTCAAAAAGAGTGAAATGCATGTACACCCCTCCAAGATGAGTGTGTTTTACTTTAAAGAGAAAATTTCTACTCAAAAAGAGTGAAAATCACTCCAAAGAGAGCGATTTCCACTCGTTTGATAACGAAGGATAAATAAAAACAAGTGGAGATCCACTCTCTTTGGAGTGAATTTCACTCTTTTTAAGTGGAAATTTGCTCTTTCGAAGTACAAAACCACTCATTTTGGAGTGGTTTACAAAGAGCTTCAGTCTTTTGGGGAGTGAAATTTTCACTCATTTACATTTAGAGAGATGCATATTTTATGATATTGGAATGGAGGTTGAAGAAAAAGAACAACAACTTATGTGCCTAACCCCATGGAAAGACAATATCTCAGTTGAACCAGTGGGCATTGAGCAGGATCACATGATTTTATTAAGGTG
Organism: Ophioderma brevispina; assembly: GCA_023653785.1. Classification (NCBI taxonomy): domain Eukaryota; kingdom Metazoa; phylum Echinodermata; class Ophiuroidea; order Amphilepidida; family Ophiodermatidae; genus Ophioderma; species Ophioderma brevispina. The sequence goes on along the minus strand of JAMKCH010007729.1, from coordinate 118,320 downwards.
TAATTTTCAAACCAAGGTGGATTGTGGGTCTGTTTAAACCCCTCCTTGATCATGACAAATGAGGTAGAAAAACTGATATCTAGATCCATTCCATACATAGGCCTATTCGGCACAAAAAGGGGAGAGTTGTCAGGAGTTCTGACACAACTCAAAAAACCTAGGATGTAATCCCGGGGATCTAATCGGGCTCTGATCTCCTGTGATCAAGAAGTGGATGACTTGGAGTGGTCGCATAATGTATGAGCGACTTGCACCTTGTACAGGATGGCAATTATGCCATAATGCATGTGCAGTATTTGACACAAGGCAGTATAGAGACACCTTGGGAATCATGGCATGCTGCAATATATAGGCCGATAATCTGCTGGAATCAACGCCTCACCCGTGCCACCTCACGCAGTAGTCACTTACCCAGAAACACCTTCGGAATTAGAGTAGTGCCTAAATCATTGTGATATATTGTTCTGTTGTGATTCAGTTTGGCGATGACTGTGGTTGTGAGCTGTTCAAGTTTGAGATGTTCTAGTTAAGAGTTTGTCTGGGTGAGGTAAAATTGTTTTGTAATTGAACCTTTATAGATTTCATTTGGTTTCAAATTTAGATAAAAATTGGGATTATTACAGTTTTGGATAGTATGTAGTGGTAATTGTCTAAAATTAAGAGAATATAATGTTGGTACAAATTGCCGGAAAGGTTGAAACATCTGTTTTCTTCAGGGCATTTAAACTTGACACGATGGACTTGGGTATTCAGTTGATTGACTCAAAAGCAGTTTGAAGAAAAACAAATTTCTAACAGATCTCAAAGCTAAAATGAGCCAAAGTTCTGACTTAAACTCAATAACTAATTTTGTTAAGAGGATACCTTATGCTTTGTAGCGCCCATCCAAAATGGCTGACTATCCCGGGTGCATATTAGGACAAATGCAAAGAGACCTGTTCTAGAAAGCCACTAAAGTATGTTCACTCACTATAAGATGTAACATGACCTTTGATAAAGTACATTGAGATAGAGGAGACCAAGGTCATAATGCAACCCTAGAGTAAATATACTATAGTAGCTATAGTGTATTTTGGCACAACTTGGAGCCTCTCTAACAAAATGTGTAGAATATAGGCCTAAGTGGCAAAATGGGGCCCTGTTCCACCTAAGTTATACTAAACAGGTTGTAGTGGTCTGAAAGTTTCTATGTAGGCCTACATGTGCAACATCATTTTTTGAAATAAAATTTCATAACTAGAATAGCAGTGATTATGTTACTTCCGATTGATCCATCCCTTTGTTGATATGCAGTATTCAAATACACATGTTTGATGATACACCCAATAGGTTTTTTTTGCTGTGTGGTTTATTGAACTCATTTCTGGATGGGGATGAGGATTCCATATAGGCCTGAAGATTAAATGATATGGGAGTTCTTGATTGGTAGATTGTTTTGCCAGCCTGGGGCTATGGAAATAAAAACCTTTCCGACCTATTGGCCCTCAGTAGATGGAAATACAAACCCTGCAGCAATTGTAGGCCTAGATAGATGACAGGAATGCCTGACCACAAACAGGGTCATAAAACGTTATTACAAATCCCCATGCTCCATTTTATCTGCCTTCATATCTATCCCAAAGCCAGGTTTACTATTCTTGGATAGCCAAACTCTCAAAGAGTAGTCAACCTCATAACTGTGCTTTGTGGTGGGGCTGGCGAGCGGTATCATTTTGGGTATGATACATGATGCATGATGCCCAGAGCACACAAGGTCAGTTCATGTCAATGCATGTACAAGTACACCCACTGAACTGTGTCCTTGGAGGATGAGCATATTGTAACTCATAGTGTTGAGTTTGGTACTCTGTAATCCTTCCTAACTTGATGCCAACTCACACCAACAGAAGCCAACCCAGTGGAGCCAACCAACCATGACATTAAAAAATGTTCATAAATAATGTCCTTGTAGGCCTCGCATTGTTGCAATCCCATTGCAAAGCTAGCTCCGTTGGGATTGTAGACAGGGCGTGGTATTGTATAATCTATCCCAACTGATGTTAACTTGAAACAATGGGAGCTAACCAACCGCAGCATAAACATGACAAAGTAGCTGTAAGCTTTGCCCATGGTAGGTCTGAAATTGTTGTAATCCCCACTGCAACCTAGCACGTTCCAACCAACCAGCAGATCAAAGGCCAAGTGTCGGCACCTAAGCAGAAATGCAATGGGGAAAATTGGAAAATGGCCTCTCTAACAACATCTGGTTTTGGTTACCCTATGCCAAGAGTCACTTTCTAGGATTTTTTGTGTGCGACTTTCTTTTACTCAGCTTATGTAGTCAGAGCGCATTGGTTGACATTTTGCTTGAAACATTTTTTGACCCCGACTTTGACAGTAGCTGGTGTGTCTGGTTTAACCAATCAAATCGCATCATAATTAAACTTGGTTGATGTGACACGGTTGGCTTCTAAGTCCCATAATGTTTGTAAACATGTTTAACATTTGGCATCGCAGAGTAATCCTATGTATTTAATGGTCTGTATCAGGGATTTGGTGGATTGTAACAACAAATTTGATCAAAAGCAAATCTTGCAGGATGGATCAAAGTGGTTCAGTTAGTTGCATGTATGTTTGGGGATTATTTAGCTTAGAAGTGTCCTCAAGGAATATATGCAAAGAATGGGGTCTGCAGTCAAAGGGCAATACTCTGGTTCTGCTGAAGTAAAGAATGATGTCACCACATGTACCTAGGGTATTACTTGCATGGTATTTTTGAATGTGTGTAATGATACATCAATGATCATTGAGTTAGCTCAAACTTTTCAATAAGTAGGCCATACTTGAATGTGTAGTATGGGCAGCCTTGGCCTTGAGGAGGAGGTATTAGTATTTAATGACACACCAACACTATTGTGTCATATAGTGTCATGAAGATACTTTATTTCAATTCACATTTTACATCATATACACATTAGGGAAGAAAGTCCATTTTTAGAAGCTTTAGAAGCAGGAGGAAACCAGAGTACCTGGAGAAAACCTGCCAGGCCGAGTATGGACTGGAAACCAAACGCACACAAAATTGAAGGATTGAACCTGGACCATAGTGGTGTGAAGTGAGGGAAGATCCACTGTGCCCCCCCTCGCACTAACCCCCATATTAAAAATGTGGATTTAAAAAATAATGTTTTTTCAAGACTTATGAAACCATTTACAACTAATTACTAGGTATGTTTTTTTGATCATCAAAGTAAAATTCAACCAAGCTAAAATCTCAAAATTAAGAAAAATTGGGGGTGTAGACTCTGTCTCTGAGTAACCATGGTAACAGCAGCACAGTGAGAGTTTTTGTCAGTGCACTGTAGTGTGTACATCAAAATCTTAATGATACAAGTGTACATACGCATACATTTAACTTGTTAAGACAATTGAGTAAAAAATTACCCATCTCCCTACCCTATGTCAGTATGCTGAATAACTTGCCGTATTTTGTGCGTACTCTTGAATTACATCCAATGCACAAAAATGTGATGTCCTGATAAAACTACCAGCTTTACTAGCTTGTTACATATTTTGAGAGATTCCAGTTGGAAGGCACCGCCACTGGGCGATGATAGATCTTGGTCATCCCGTAGATTGACCCCGGTGACCCCGCTCTGTTATGGCAAAGACAGAACAGACCTAGTGTTGATATAGACCTGTACAATGAATTATGAAGTCAATTTTAGAGCGGCAGACCTCAGGGGGATATCTGGTTGTTGCAAAACAATACTGGCAATTTGAAAGGAATTTGATTTTCATATGGTAGAAGAAATATGTATGTAGACCTACTTTGAAATGCAAGCTAGTGTTTGTCAATGTGGAATGAAACTGGAACACCCAGGGCCTCCTTCAAGAAATTAGAAATCATTTTGTGGTGTTGTATTCTATTTTTGAGATGGATCAGAATGACTCTGTAATGATATGGCATTGCAGGCTCTCTGTACTTTACTAGATAAAATGGTTACATACATAGTACATTTCCCACTAGAAAAGTTGCTATACATACATGCATACATGCATGCATGCAATTATAAGGTGCCTTTCTACTTCTATGGAAGCAATGCTGTGCAGAAGATATTTCAGAATTATGTCTCTTTCTGCAGGTCGCAGCCATTTTCGTAAAGAGCCTAGTAATGATTTTACAATGGAACCAGGACAGATACATTTTTGTGCAGTAATTTTGTTGTTGAAATTAGTCTCTATTATGTGTATGGATATTCTATTCAATTTTCTAGATTTGATCTGTAATTTTCTGGATTTGTTCCACATTATTTTGAATTTGTTCTACATTTTTCTGGATTTGTTCTGCAATTTTGTTTATTTGTCCTGCAAATTTCTGGATTTGTTCCACAATTTTCTGGATTTGTTCTGTAATTTTCTGGATTTGTTCCATTATTTTCTGGACTTGATCCACAGTTTTCTAGATTAGTTCCACAATTTTCTGGATTTGGGAGAAGGGGTCATTATATGATGCAATAAAACTAAAAAAATTAATGGATTGGTGATAATTAGGAAGGTTTGATTGCAATGTTAGACATAAAGATAGATGACCTGATGGGGTCTACTAATCCTATTCCATGATGCCTGTTTTGGAAATCTTGTTGCCCATTCATCAGCATTGAACAAACCCAATTTGTTTGTTTTTGACTTGCTTAAAAAGCACAAGTACATGTACTTCACCATTTTGTTGTCATATTTGATATTCCTGTTGTTTTATAACCTTCTATGTACTTTAAATCCCTAAGGACTGCCATGGGTATAAGGCGCTACAGGAGGGCACATTGCACTGCAATGTGGGGTTGGTTTAAATCACCGTCAGGACTAATTTCACCCACCAATTGAAGAAATCATAAACAAGATATTCATTGAATAATTATCCACCGTCTAGACCTACATCTTACATTAAGACCTGAGTTTGTGAAAACTAATGTAAAATTTAGCATCTACAACTTGCATTTAGGCCTAAATATATTTTTAATAATGCAAAAGCACTTAAAAATGTCAAAAACAGACCCCAAGTGGTTTCACAATGACTCTGATTAATGAGCCACAACAGAGTCGTTATTCAAGAGATGTCTGACCTCGCACTACAACAACACAGATTTCCACAGCAACAATACTACTTGATAACAAAAAAATGTGTACATCTCATTATATTAGAATAGAAACAACCTGTCCAAAGTTATCTGTTCACTGATAAAATGATTGAATGAGATAGCCAAGTTGAAGCGATGCCACCATGCGAGATTCATTGATCCACAATTCACCCCTCTCCTCGCAAGACATGCAGACTGTCAGAAAAAATCATCGTCATCATCTTCCGCATACTCTGCCTTTTGTCTTGCTCTCTCCCTAGTTCTTCCTTTTCCCCCTGCAGAATCTGAAGATCGGAACATGTGATTTTTAACCGAGGAGAAGATTAATAGGGGTAAAAGTGATTTGAGAATTGACTGAAAATGGTATTGTTTAAAATATGTAAGATGTTTGGGGATTTTGTGATATAAGAATAGCGTTGATAACTATTGCTGTTTTGAATTATGTTGGATTATGCAATAGTAAGAGAGATAAAAAGATGCACTTGAAGTGGGGGAGGGAACTTGGTTTCATTTGTCATGTTTTTGCAACATGATAGAGTGCTTTTGCTGGATTTCATCTCAAATTTTTAAAAATTAGATAAGTTATGAATAATTATTAGGTGGGCCTACATGAATCATAAATAAGAAATTATTCACAATAGTCAAAATTTATCAGTGATTTCAATGTTGTGGCTGGTTCTGTGAAATTTGAAAATAAAACACAAAATAACCATAAATTCAGTACTTTCTATATGGTGTTCAGTATTGGTGTTAATGGTGTTTATTTTCCACAGTCATTTTATCAGAGTAGAATTTACACTCTAGTTACCAGAATATGTTTACCTTAACTTAAGATGGCATCATGGTCATGCCCCATCTTATAGTAAATAGACTATAGAGAATTTGACAATACATTTGAGATTATACAAAAAAATGGCAATATCCTCCAAATACTAGTGATAGGGTCATGATAACATTTTGTTAATGGTATACATGTAGAGTAGGGGGGGGGGTGAAGATATTTTGCAAGTTGCTCTAGAGTAGGGAGGGCAAGGATGATGGGATGCTTGTGTCTTGATCATCATGCAAAGACCTGCTACAGCTTTAGTGGACCCAAACTGGAAAACAAGCAAGCAAGCAAACAAACAAACCAATAATATCTTGCCCTCTATTTGACTCTTGGCACTGGTGAAGATTAAGGTAAAATTATATGCAGGCCTTCATAATTTTGATGCATTGATATTGCGATATCATTTGAATGCAACAATATTGGATGTCCCGTAGTAAACCCACATAAAATGGGCCTGTACAAATAGGAACAGATGATAAATAGATGAGACTCGGCTCTTTTTGGCAACTTTGCATGGTTTAGCCATAGCTAGGTTAACTTCGTTATGGTATCTATAACTTTGTACACATGCAGGCAATTGGAGTTAATATATCTGAAATACAGCTGTGAGGATTTTGTGAATAGTTACATTATTATATTGTTAAGGCAGAATGTCATAGAAAGGAGGGGAGGGACCGCGAATAAACTTAGTTATATACTGGAGTAGCCCTTATTGAATACCAAGATCCATAACCTCGATGTAGTCTCTGTTGCAGACTGGATCAAGGCAAAGCTGCCTAATTTGATTGCTCAAAGTACTGTAAGGGAGAAAATCTTTGCACTACATTTTCATGCTTTTCACACACTTTTGGATTAGCATGAAGAATACACAGAAAAAGATTATTTGTGTTTAGATCTGTCTGTGTAGGCCTACTCATTATGTAGGAAAGCTGAACTTAGTAAATTTAAAAACAAGCAAAAAGTAACATTTTGGAAGTGCAAACAAATTAACTGTGTGGAAATAACTAGAAGCTGAAATGACTTTGTAAATTTAAATTAAATGATATTGTAAAAGTGCAGGGTTTGTTCTGAAAATTTTACCTGATTCCAACTCTGTGTTTTGGTGTTATGAGCAGATATTTCTATTGCAATGTCCCTCAGAAAACTGATGTCATTTCTGTTCATTTAAGGGTAGGAATTGTAACTTTTTTTTTTTTTTTTTTTTGGATGATGGGATGCTTGTGTCTTGATCATCATGCAAAGACCTGCTACAGCTTTAGTGGACCCAAACTGGAAAACAAGCAAGCAAGCAAACAAACAAACCAATAATATCTTGCCCTCTATTTGACTCATGGCACTGGTGAAGATTAAGGTAAAATTATATGCAGGCCTTCATAATTTTGATGCATTGATATTGCGATATCATTTGAACGCAACAATATTGGATGTCCCGTAGTAAACCCACATAAAATGGGCCTGTACAAATAGGAACAGATGATAAATAGATGAGACTCGGCTCTTTTGGGCAACTTTGCATGGTTTAGCCATAGCTAGGTTAACTTCGTTATGGTATCTATAACTTTGTACACATGCAGGCAATTGGAGTTAATATATCTGAAATACAGCTGTGAGGATTTTGTGAATAGTTACATTATTATATTGTTAAGTCAGAATGTCATAGAAAGGAGGGGAGGGACCGCGAATAAACTTAGTTATATACTAGCTTATACTGGAGTAGCCCTTATTGAATACCAAGATCCATAACCTTGATGTAGTCTCTGTTGCAGACTGGATCGAGGCAAAGTTGCCCAATTTGATTGCTCAAAGTACTGTAAGGGAGGAAATCTTTGCACTACATTTTCATGCCTTTCACAAACTTTTGGATTAGCATGATAATAAGAATATACACAAAGTTTATTTGTGTTTAGATCTATCTATGTACTCATTATATAGGAAAGCTGAACTTAGTCAATTTAAAAACAAGCAAAAAAAAAATAAAATTTTGGAAGTGCAAACAAATTAACTGTGTGGAAATTATTAGAGGCTGAAATGAGTTAGTAAATTTAATCTAGTAACCTGATATTGTAAAAGGTGCATTCTAGTACCTTCTGTTTTATTTATGGTTCAATGTATATTCTTGCAAAGGGTTTGTTCTCAAAATTTTACCTGATTCCAACTCTGTGTTTTGGTGTTATGAGCAGATATTTCTATTGCAATGTCCCTCAGAAAACTGATGTCATTTCTGTTCATTTAAGGGTAGGAATTGTAACATTTTTAATTTCTTGCATAGACAGTCAAATCTCCATATCAGACTAGACCCACAATAAAATGGCTAGTGGTTCAAATGATGTAAAAATCTCAACTTTATTTGGTAAAGTTGGGGAGAGGGAAATGAGGCTGTACTGGGGTCACAAAATACCCCTTCAAGTTGTAAACACTATTTAACCATGTGCAAGGAGGTCTGTGTGCCACAGTTCTGATCTGATCTTTAGCAAAAAATCAGATCCCCAACACCAACAGAATCAAAATTAAAGCCTTCTTGGGACAGAGGATTTGAGTTTGTATGAAGGAGGTTAAATTGAAGTTCATGTAGCAAGTGGTATATCCGTAAGTTATAGCAACCCAGCATCTTGGTCGTCAAGAACCACATGTGACCAAATCCGACATGACAAGCTAAATGCCCACTAGAGAGCAGCAGTAGTGTTGGACCTAACCAAACATGATTGGGAAAGCTTGCCTCCCAGTAAACAATGCAAAAACCCCAAATTCAGTTTTTTTCTTCTTTTTTTGAATTACTATTTAAATATGAACCTATCAAAATAATGTACATCTGGTTGCAATATCACAAAAGATGGTATGAGCAGAGAAAATATTGGGAGAACCCGGGTAGTACGACCAATTTTCAGCAACAATAATGAGTTTGTTGAGTTTTATTCAGAAATGTCAAGGTCCAGGGTAATGGTGCAAATGTGTTTTGGCTCTCTGCTGTTCAAAAAAGCAGGTGGCGGCTCATTTTTATTGGTTACCTGACAGACCGGGCGAGTTGTATTTGGAAGAGAAAATATTATAAAGAGCTAACAATTATTGTTGCACTAAGGGAAATACCAATATTATTATTTCTTATTTGGTTATTTGAGACATGGGAAAAAATGGACAAAATACATGTTAGTTGCCCATGAAATGAATCTCTTGGAACTGTCACAGCGGGCCCAAGTAGGAAGTTAGGGGTAACAATACATTGCAGCCCAACGGATGAATAAAAGGGACAGAAATCAATGAGAAAAGGGGATTAGAGGGTATAGACTGGCATAAGATGAAAGGACAGAGATAATACAAAACAGGCGGGAGGGGGACTTCCCTTCAGTACTTCGTGTTGTTTTTTTTTGTTAAGCTCAAGGCGGTTATATTGCAGCCCAAAAGATTGGTTTGGAGCAATGAGTTGTGATTTGTTGTCATCTATAATTCACCACATGGGTATTTCCACTTTTTTGATGGTCTTTCACATGGTTTATGATGTGTAATTAAGGTGGTGCTAATTGATTGGTTTCTAAGGAGTACGCGCAGCCGACTTTTATAAACTAGAGATGAGGCAAGCGGCATTCGTTTGCGATTTTAGCGTCGCAAAAAGTCTGAGCGATTTTCCACTTATGCATTTACGCTGAATTGGTAAATAGCGGTGGCAAATGCGTAGAAATTGAGTGCTAGGATAGTATAGAACGCGGCCTGATAATTACGCGTATCACCTTTCACGCACCCATTTTTTGTTTGGCTGCGGACATAAGGCGTAAAATAAACGCGAGACGCATCGTCTTAGTGTAGATGGAAAATTTCCCTCTAAAATGTCCTTTTCGATGATTTTCAGGAAAAAACTAATTACCGGGGTGGGACACCATTTTTATTGCGGTATTTTCAAGTATGAAACTTAGACCTAAACATATGTGAAATCAGAAAAACGTGCTGGCCCCTTTTTTGTTATCTTTGGAGCTACTTTAGTATCGGAAAAATCACATTTTGCCCAAGCGTTGCGTGGTAAATCTTGTAAAATTTTTGAGCAAAAATGTTACTTTTTGAACGTCTTTTTTCACACAAAACGAATATGGTACGCCATATTTTTGATTTCAGATTTGTTTATCACACTAAATGAAGTATATATATCAAATTTTAAAGAAATTTGACGGCCCATTTAAATAATGATGCAAACCTTAACCAATCAAAGGATTGGTAAGAGAAGCTTAAAGGTGCACTACGATTAGGAAGGTCTATTTTGTTGGGTTATTTAGAGGTTATATCATGTTTTAACAATCTGTAGGTGGACCAATAAAAATCCTTGAAAAAGTGATAGATCTGGGGAGTTAAGAATAGATTCATTATGAATGTGTGGGGTTTTTAAATGATAGCGGAGAGCTCATTTCTAGGCCCAATTCTCTGAGAGGGAGAGAGGAGAGCAGATGGAGAGAGAGGGGGAGGAGAGAGGGAGAGAGAGAGGAGGGGAAAGGAGAGAGGGAGGGGAGGAGAGAGAGAGGGAGGAGAGGAGGGAGGGAGAGGGATGGGAGGGAGGGAGAGGAAGGGAGGGAGGGAGGGGAGGGAGGGAGGGGAGAGAGAGAGTGCGGAGGAGAGACAGGAAAGAGAGGGAGGAGGAGAGAGAGATTAGAGCAAGAAAGAGAAAGGGATGGAGGAAGAGGGTGAGAGAGAGGGAGGGGAGGGAGCGCGGGAGGGAAGAGGGACAGAGAGTGGAAAGGTTGTTGTCAAATGAATAGTCTCTAATCCCTTCTTTTTTAAAGATTTGATTTTTTTTATTTTCGTTTGTACTATCTGTTGCCATGGTAGCATAAATGGATATGAAAAAGTGTCTCTTTTTCAGGTCTTTATTCCAATTTTAATCTACCCAGGAGGTGTGGCTGCACTCTTTATCCAGGGCAAGAGAATACTTAATGCCACTTAACGCTCGCCGTGACTGCCAAGCTAACGTCATAGCACGTATAATCGAGCAAGTATGACAATGAGATTTGGTGGGGTTAGTAAGAGGACCCATCAAATGCCCTAGAAAAAACAAGAGGTTGCCGTACCATCTGGTAGAACACCTTCTCGAAATGTAAGTCGTGTGTAATTTTCAGAGGAGGCGCGGCGGTCCGGGGGAGCGTAGCAGATAGGACCTGTAGCCTGAGGTATCATCTTGGGAGAACGACGACGTTGGCAATCCAGTTAGTTGCTCATCATCTCGTGGAGATGCCGTGTTGATGGAGGCGTAAGCGAAAATCGGATTGCCAAAATGATTTGGCTTGGCTTAGCTGGCGAGCTGCTGGCTGACAATGAAATCATTAGGTCATAACACCAACTGCTTGTTTGTACTGGGTGTACTTTTTTGAGGGGGAGTTGAGGGCATTTTCTTTAGAAATTTGTGGGTTTTGTTCTTTTTAACTAAATTGAATTTGGAAAGGACTTGGATGAGTAGAGAAGTTTGGGAACAGTTAATTCTGATGTTGATGGATATTATCAGGGTCCAATTTTTGTTGCTGAATGCCAGTAAGAACCAGAAGAAACCAAAATAACACAAAAAGTTGGCATTGTCTGGGTTGGCATGAGTCACTTTCCAAACGCAGATTTTATTCAACGCCTTGAGGGCTACCACATTACTAAATGCTCTGAGTGTCATTACGTGCTATAACATGATATAAAACTCTAGTAACCAATCAAAATAGACCTTTTATATAACTATGGGCAATCAACTTTTTTCTTATCTCATGTCTCAGGGCTAATAACAATTTAAATAAACAATCAAATCAGTCGCGTAAGCCCGGGGGGTTAAACCCCTGAGGTCTTACCAACTCTTAAGTATCTCTGATGCTCGTTACATGTATAGCATGGGATATAAACTTCGAGTAACAATCAAAATAGCCTTCTATATATCTGTACGAATCTCAATTTTTTCTACCATGTCTATGATTGGATCATTACATATTGACCCCTGTGACTGACCATCGAATAAGCCGATAGTGCATGGGGACTATTAAAACATTTTAGCAAGGGATTGGGTGGTACTGTTCTTGATGAAAGCGTACATGAAGGCAAGATATATGTTCTTCATTATTTATAGAGAAACTTGACATACTGATAACCAAATAAACAATAGTAATTCACGGAACTGCTCTTTTGAATCTTGTGTGAAAAAATAACAAGTTTGTGGAAATGAGCTTCATAATTTATAGTAGTATATAAAAATGACCGTCTGAAAGCTTTGCAGTTGAATGTTGTCATACGTTCAAGCAAGATATGATGCCACGTGTTGTCAAAGATTGAAGTGTCCGCTGCAACTTCTTATTCTTAAAACCATAACCAATCCTTCAAGACACAGTGAGAGGCTTGCTTTGGACTATTTGTGAAATCTTGACGTACAACTGTCAATAATTCTCACACCATTTTTGACAAAAGAACTTTTCAATATGTCTCTACTGCATGCAGTGTTAGCTTTTTTTGGGGTTAGGAAAATGATCTGATTCAAAGATGATAATGATTCTGATTTGATGTTAACCTTTCGACCCTGCTATGATTCTGCATAGGTTATAACACATAAGTCAATTAGCGTCTGCCATGGCTTCTCATATGATCTTATGACCTCTGACCTAAGACAAAGCTTGTTTGGACTCATTTGAATGCATTTTTCATGATGGTTCCAAATATGCATATTTTGACATTTTTAAGAAAAAAAATTGAAAAAAAATTGAATCTTTGAGTGACTCAAGTCAACTTCAGTGCCCCGTGGGTAGAGAAATGGGTGAGTTTTGATTGAAGATGGTAGAATTGTATGGACTCAGCACGGTAAGAGTTTGAGCTGGAGGCAAGTGACAATCCAACCCTCACACCACCAGTTGTGTCGACACACTAGGATAGAAGCATTGACTGTGAGAATGTTTTTCTTTCTCCTTTCCTCAAAAAAGAATCGACTGGAGATGTAAACATAGGCACTTCTCATCGCTCAAGGTGTCATAATCCTGTGCTACCATTTTTTATTATTGGGGCATGGACTGAATGCAATGATGTCGTCGTTGACGGGAAAGAAAAGATGAAATTCAGATGCCCAAGGTAGCTGGTGATTCGACTAGATTTTCAGCTCGCTGAGTCGGGCCTGGATAGGCCGCTCCAAGCCAAATGTTATCACTATGTTTGAGACATGATTGTAATAGAGAGAGTCAGAGATATGCGAATGATTCCAAAGTGATAGTGAAGGTAATAGGCTCACAGGCGAGGGGATCAAATAGAGAGGAGTGTATTGGCAAGACGAGCCCGTCTTTGTAGCCGAAATAAAATACCTTTTAAAATAATGCCAATTACTTTATGCATGGAGCATACTAATGCCGTGGCCTTTCTTCAGAGATGCCTTTAAAAATTTAACTTTAAAATTCTAATGGAGTCGAAGAGAATATTAATATAATCGGATAAAGCAAGCTTTTGCAAGATTAGGGTGGTCAGGAGTATTATTAATTTTGACATTATATTGTATTCCATATAAGAATATGAAACTGACATCCAATGCAAAAGAGATATGGTTAAAAACTCCTGGGAGTTGGAGGGATCTATATGTTTACCTTTAATATGTTCAAAATAGACTCCCCTGGGAGCAGGGATTATTGAAATTGCTGCGTTCTTTATAATAACCCAAAACCATGACGATGTACATACAAGAATGATAATTCAGAGCGCTCTCACTCTCGACTTCTCATGCAGTATTTCAGAAAATGACGGTGGTCTGAGTTTTTCATCTTCTGTTCATGAAAATCAAATTTCAAAAGCACTGGCAGCTAAGAATAAAAAAAAAATTACATTAGAATTTGTAATAAAATTGGTGATGTATTGAATAGCTTTTGACGATAATATCCTAAGTATGCATTTGTCTTGATGCTATTTATTCAGGCTGGATAGCTAGATTGACTTTCATTGTTGAATGCGGATTATTTCATATTGAGGCAGTCATGCAATGGATTTCACATGAGTGTATTGAGATTTAATTCCCTTGCTAGGGCCATAGCTGACCACCTTCCCATTGCGCCACAGATGGGCATTTAGCGTGAATGCTCTCGGACTGTAGCGGGAGCTCAGGTGGACTCCAGTGCTACGCATTAGACATGTAATGAGGGGAAATCAACCTAAGCTTCACTGATTTTCTAATTCCACTGAAAATCAGTCATCCGATGCGATGGACGACGATCAAAAGAAATTGGTACGGCAAACACACCGGGCAGGCAGGCAAGGATGCGGTTAAATGGCATCTGATGAGCGCACTATTTCAGTGGCGAATCTATGATCCACGACTGATAGGACCTGTGAGATTGATGACAGAATACATAGACTCCTGACGTGGGGATGTGCAATGAAAGAGATGAAAGAACGATGCGAAGAAGCATGCTAGCGAGTGAGTGAGATAGTTATTTAGTCAGGCAATGCGTCAGCCATTGCCAATGGACTTCAATAATAATTTGCCCACGCGGGCCTGATCGTAATTTTGACGGAGACCAGTTAGTCAAAACTTAAAGCTTTCCCCGAGGTACCATAATCAATAGATAAACAAAGAGGGTTTTATTAGCTTCAACTGAGGGGATGGCACAGTACTGATTTGGTAGGACAAATCTCGTTTGGTCACGGCAGGGGAGTTGGCGCGCAGAAATAACGGGCTGCGTTCGTTTGTGTACGCTCTATATCATGAGGCTCCTGGGATGTCGCGATAGTCGTGGAATTTAGGACATTGCCACGAAAGACTCAAACGCAGCCTTTGCAATATCAGCAGTGTGATTTGCCCCGATTTATGCAATAGTAAAAAGGCCGAGTCTGTGGCAGAGTTACGACAGCAATTGTAAGGAAGAGCCTTCAGCAGTAGCTTATTCTTACAATGGCCCTTGAGAAGACCGTATCTGGTTTATGAAAATGAAAATTGACACTTTTAAATATCATTTTTTACCTATGTCTCTAAAGTATACTTTGTATTCAATTGATATATCCTTCAAAGTGATCTCAAGAGAAAGTTTTATTGAAAGGAAAACCGCCTCGAGTTTGCTTAACAGCCTTATTAGCTATTATCTGGTTCATCATCAATATTGTTATTGTACCATCTCCTCCTAGTATTAAAACTACTCCTTAATGTTATAATTAAATAAATTTTCAGCAAATCCACATGGTATATTTAGATTCAATTGGTATAAAACTATCTGGGGAGAGAGATTGCTTAAGGAGACACGGTGTATTGGAGAAAGGGCTTTGTTTATGTTGGGTAATTTTTAATAAGATTTTATACCTTGATTAAAAAAAGGAAGGTGAAATAGTGGCAATACTTCATGAAATCAATGGTTGGTTCAAATGTGGACATGTTATCCGTACATGAAAAGATTGAATCATACTTGCTGTACTTATTAGTAAGTTTTAGATTTGGTTTGGCAAAGAGGGTCATACTAGTATATTGCAAAGTGAGTGATTCATTACTTAGTTAATTGATTTTTCTACAAAATTGTTTGTTAACTATTTAGTGAAATCAGTGGTTGGTTGCATTGGAAAGATGTAAAGATTGAATCATACTGGGGTTACTTTATTAGTAGGTTAAGGTTTTGCTAAGAGGGTCTTACTGTCAAGCACTGCAAATTGATCGATTGATTAATTAGTGAATTGATTATTGTACAAATGTTTTGTCTTAACTCTTATGAGTGAAGCTATATTGCAAGCAAGTTACTTTAGATGTGCCATACTTAAATAAAACAAAGAACATTTATTAACATATTTGTGCTAGTAAAGAAATGGGAAAATAGAATCAACTGTTTCGCAAAGGAACACACACCTAGAGCGCAAAATATTTCCCCAACAAGTGCCAAGAAAGGAAAATAATAAAATCCAAGAAACCCAAGGACTAAGTAAGAATGAGGATGTGCAAGGAACACCATCTTATTTCTCTGTCTCCACAACAGCTTCTGGCTTCTTTTATGTAGAATGACAGGACTATGGGTGTAGATTACAGCCAGTGTGATCAATGCAATTATATGCTTAACTTAATATAGATTTGAAAACCAACAAATGCTACCAAGCTACCAAGCAGATGATATCCTTTTTAAAGAACCTTGAGACCATCTTTGGGTGGGACTATAGTGCTCAAATGAACAAATGTTTGTTATTGTTGTAGATTATGACATCAGAAATGAAGTCTATTGTTGGAGTTATTCAGTGGAGGATTTTGTTAACTCTGATTAGCTTAGGAGTTAATTACAATGTACTTTCTTGTGTTCAGAAAGGGTGTTGGAAAAGAAAACCTGGTGATAAGCAATGGTAACACATTAGACCATATGTGAAGAGGATGCGGTAGGGGTAATCTCTGAGTTAGTTGTGAGTGCTTGGCCGAGTTGCAAGTTTGGAGTATGAGTTTGAACTGAGAGTCATGAGTCAAAATTGTTGTTAAATGTCATGAGTTACTGTGTGGAATGTGCAAGCTCTTTGTGAGTGGTGTTTGCAATGTTATATGTAAAACTCGTACCTATAACTTTAACTCGCAACTTGGCACACTGTCCGAATTCGTACGTCGTGCTGTTGTAATGTAGTCTGGAGCCCGAGTTGTTCTATTCACATCCTGTAATGGAATTGCAAGAGCTTTTGATCTGTTGGCAATTTAATAGAGTATTACCACATAGTATTGACAAGACAGCCCCATCAAAATGGAAATGAGCAACATTTTCATCCAATCTTGGGTCTTATCTGGGATGAGTGGGTCATCTTAGAGATGTTACAAAAGATGCAGCGGTGAGCAGTGTCTTTTCTTGTTTTGTCCGATGTTGCTTTAGAGAGAGGTTATTCACTCTGGAAGGAGACAAAATCCTGGGCTCACACTGCATGTGCTTTTTATCATAGCTGCCGGTTGGCATTTTGGTTTCTGCACTACTATCATGAAAATAACTTCAGTTGTGCAGCAAGCTTTAGTTAGGGTAGGGATGTGTCTCCAAAGATGTGGAAGTGCCATCCATTGATATACCACAAGTAAAAAAGAAAAAGTGACCCATTTATATACCACTATCAATCATACAAATTTTGAGATACATGTGTTGATGAAAATTTTCCTATTTTCCCAATTCTTTTATTTTCTCTTGAATAAATTTGAGCAATTTTCACACTGAATGCTAAAATTTGGCACAATTTATTAAAATGACCCATTCATATACTAAATTTTGCATTGTAAAAAAAAAGAGTCATTGATATACCAGAAGGCTGATTTTGCAGTCCATCATAGTGTTGGCAGCACATTCCCATAGGCTTTTGTACTGATACCCCTCCCCAGGCTGTACGTGATTCGTTTCCACAGAAATAGGCTTTTAAAAGGTTTAGTCCAATTTTTAAGGTGGTTCCCATGTGTAACTCAAGAGTTACTAAATAGGTCTAAAGATCATATTTCCCAATATGTTGTCACATCAAAACAATTTCAAACCAAAAGAATGTGTCTTCATTTTACATTTCTGTAGGCTTTTCAGCTCTCAGATGTCAAAAATCACAAAATACAGGGTTTTTCATATTTTTACGTTTTGAATTTTTTCTGGTGAACCCTACCTCCTATTTTCATTTTTTCTGCAGATTATGAAAGCAGGTGTACTCTTTCATAATTTGCAGAAAAAATGAAAATAGGAGGTAGGGTTCACTAGAAAAAATTCAGAATGTAAAAATATGAAAAACCCTGTATTTTGTGATTTTTGACATCTGAGAGCTGAAAAGCATGTGGAAATCTAAAATGAAGACACATTCTTTTGGTTTGAAATTGTGAAGATGTGACAACATATT
The DNA here is from genome assembly GCA_023653785.1 of Ophioderma brevispina. Classification (NCBI taxonomy): domain Eukaryota; kingdom Metazoa; phylum Echinodermata; class Ophiuroidea; order Amphilepidida; family Ophiodermatidae; genus Ophioderma; species Ophioderma brevispina. The sequence continues at coordinate 100,602 of JAMKCH010007729.1, read as the reverse complement.
GGGAAAAATGATCTTTAGATCTATTTAGTAACTCTTGAGCTACACATGGGAACCACCTTAAGATTCACTAATCTAAGCAAGGCCTGCCATAATGTATCTAACAAACAAGGGAGCTTTTGAACATGTGCTATCTTCTTTTGGTATTCCTTCCAACCTACCCAAGCTGAAGAGAATGATTCATGGAGGTATTTCTTTTGTAAATGTGCCCATTTTTCAAAGTGTAATCAGTCAAAAAGCCCACTAGGCCAGCCCTGTGATTGTGTCCCAATCAAACTATATAGTCAAGAATGACAGGGGGCTACTTAGTAGAACACACCCAATTATCGCGCCTTAAAAATCCTGTCTTCAATACAACATAGCAGCAATTACAGTAGTCAAGGTAATTTTTCATGATCCAGGAGAGAGCAACTTGTGTGCTGAATAAAAAAAATGGCAAAGCTGCCTCGTGGCAAACATGTTTTTAATCCTAGACCAGCAGTTCTTGAAGTGGATGTCTAAATCTTCTTATGTGACCATTATGATTTGTGGGTGACCTTTGACCTTTAGTAACAATATGTGGGATATCCGGAGACTTGTTTTACAAAACTTAAAGTGTAGTCAACTTTTGCATGATAATTTGCCATATGGCAGCCATTACATAGAAGAGTTTTTTGTATATGGCAGCTTTTGTAGTTCAGACACTTCATACAAGTCTGGTGGACAATAAAGGCAATAAATCTCATGACGACAATAACAAGTAGATTAGGACAAGAAGATGAGATTTGAAAGATCTTGTGGAAGAGATGACACTTCCTTTGGCTTCAGTTCTCTGTTTATTTTTAGATAATGTCAAATATGACCACCTACAGTTTCGGATGTGTTGCCCAATTTTAAAAATGAATGTGTATCATTTTTAATCCTAACATCCTCCTTGTATTCTGAATTTAAAATGTAAAAACTCCAGTGGGATGGCAACTTGTTGTATGTTTGCATATTGTTTACAAATTTGCAGCCTGCTCCCATTTTCAGTAAAATTTACTCAAAATGTACCAGGAAATGTCATTAATTAAGGGAAAAAGAAGAAACTAAGCAATGGGCATGTTGTTATTTTAGACAGCCCTCAGATGAGGTCTGAAATTATTAAACCGATGCAATTTTCACTGTTGATTTATTTGTTATAATTTTCATGAGATAAATATGATAATGAACTTCATTCCATCGCTATCTTCTTATCCATCTTCATCTTAAATTTGTTCTCCATTTTCATGTTCATTTTCTTGTTCGTCTTCAACTTGATCTTCATTTCATCTCCATCTTCATCTTGATCTTCATCTTTATCTTTCATCTTTCTTTTTATCTTCATCTTCAACTTCATCATCATCTTGATCATGACTATTTTCATTATCCTTCGTCATTTCTAAACATTACTGCTAACTTAAAAGAACAAAGGCTAGAGGACGAACCCTTACTCAGACCATGCCTAGCCAAATTTACAATAATCCTTCATTCCAGCTAAAAAGTCTAGTCACATTTACAATCATTTAAACTGTTTTGTGTTTTGGCATCAAACTATATGCAACCTGTATCTGTGATGTCTGCTGTGCCATGTCCTTATGCATTGCATTTGCGTGTTGTCATACTGCTGCCCATCAGGAATGTGAATATTCAAGATGTCCAAGTTTTGCCCTTTCCACATCAACATCACCAGCTTCCTCTTTCATTTCTAATGTCAAATCCAATCACTCACTAGACTTTTTGCTTATTCTAAAATAAATCAAATATATGTACTTAAAGGGGCGTGTTCCGATCGTCTTTGGGACCCCCCTGATTTACCCGGAAGTAGTATCGATTTTGATATCAGATGAAAGGCCGTATTTTTCTCATTGTCGTCCTGAAATTTGAGCCCTCGAATCCACTTCATTCCCAAGATATAAACAAAAAACCACCGTTTTAGTGGTTAACCACTTTATTAGCACAGTATTGAATAGGGCTTTGCAGCATGCATTATTGTGTCTACCATCAAAACCGCAAGTTTGTTTCCCACGGTACTCGATGGGGTGTATGTGCAAGTGCCATGCTCTCATATCAAATAGAGAACACAATACACATAAATCGGAACAACCACCTTTAACATGAAATGATAATTAAATCAAATATTTAGACATCTACCAAATCAAACCTTCCACAGCATACACACAAACCCTCACTTATTAGAAAAATCAATTTGACAGACATTACCCAACAGCTTGTCCATATTACCACTATTCATAATACCATCATCATCAGTGACAAGACTTGTTTAGATTACCAACTGGCACCTAGGGACCAAGGGCTTTTTGTAGTGGTTAACTTCTCCTTATGTTTGTTTATATAAATATCAAACTTAAGTGGGGCCTTGGGACCCTTGAATGTAGTCCCTCAGTGAGGATCAAAGGTTAGCTTGAGATGTGTTGTAAGAAAGTGCAACATCTTGTCTCTCTCTTTAGGTGGAAGTGGGCTAATTGTGGTCCTGTCATCTTCTCTCTAGGATGTAAGGTGTAGAGCAGTATGTAGACTATGCCTATGGTATGGTACAACAAGAGATCATGCAGATCAGGCTAGGCCTATATGTTAGAAATGTGTGGGGAATTTGATGGAAATTATCCCAACATTTTTGTTTTGGACTGCAGAATTTTATTTGATTTATTGTGGAATAGAAGACCAGAGGTGTGCAAGATAGGGTAGGGTGTTGAATGATAATTAAGAATATTTAAGCTTGAGATTATATGATTAAAATACATCAGTATAATGGAGTATTTCATTTTTTTTTTTTCAACAACCTTTATGATAATTTACTGAAGTAACCATGCTTCTGAATGCATAGAATTCTTAAAGGGGCGTGTTCCGATCGTCTTTGGGACCCCCCTGATTTACCCGGAAGTAGTATCGATTTTGATATCAGATGAAAGGCCGTATTTTTCTCATTGTCATCCTGAAATTTAATTGAGCCCTCAAATCCATTTCATTACCAAGATATAAACAAAAAACCGCCGTTTTAGTGGTTAACCACTTTTATTAGCACAGTATTGAATAGGGCTTTGCAACATGCATTATTGCGTCTACCATCAAAACCGCAAGTTTGTTTCCCACGGTACTTGATGGGGTGTATGTGCAAGTGCCAGGCTCTCATATCAAGTAGAGAACACAATACACATAAATCGGAACAACCACCTTTAAATCAAGCTTACCCACAGGGTTGCCAAAAATAATTTACCTAAATCGCGGTAAATGGGGTCAGAAAGTTGCCCAAATCGCTAAAAGTCACGGGGAAACACCAGAAGTCCCATAATCAAACATGTATTAAAAAGTTGACCAAGAAATTGCAGTAAAAAAATTGGGCTTCGGGGTAAGCCTGTCGAAGTCGCCCGATTGGGCTACCAAATTGCGGGTTTGGCAATCATCCTGTTTATACAATAGGCCTACTTATTACTGATCATGGAAATATATATATTCTACATTTCATTATATAGGATTCACCATTGGTTCACTTAAATCTCCCCACCCGCACCCCCCCCCCAGGTTCAAGTAAGAATGATGTAAAATTGGCTTTGCTCATTGCGAGATCACTAGAATTGATTGAGGTTTACTAGAGACTATTTCTATATATAAACCCTATACAAAAACAATTGTGGTGGACTCATATACCACTTTCTCTCCTGCACCTTTACTCTTCATATAATTGATTTATATTTTTAAACTAAAAAATTAAAAAAAAAAAAAAAAAAATCTTAGTATTTCAACATATCTTTGCAAATCCTCCAGGAGAATGTTCTCTTACCTCCAATTACATTTAGAAACTAAATACTATTATTATTCAGTTCTACTCTTGAATCAAGAATGAATGTTAATCCAAAACTCTTGCAAGTTGTAATATCTCATGATTAAGGGAGGTCATCATCTCATCATCCAATTCATAATAACACCGTTATCCTACAAAGCATAAGTGGGTTTTAGCTCCTTGGTGTCAGGTCTGCACCTTGGAAGAGAAAAAGGAGGATTTTCCCCCTCAGGTTTCAAAAATCCATCCTTGATTGTAAGCAAGTGTGAATTATAGGCCCTTTTATTGGGCAATTGGACCAATTGTTGTTCAGAAGAAAATGTAGTGAATAGTGAGATCCTGAGGATAATGAGAAAGCTGCTTGCCCCCTTGACTGCAGATTTAGGGGCTATTTGTAGGATTGTTGTCCTGTGCTTCATGATTGGCAGATGAAAGACCAGGCCATATAAATTTAGGTTTTCACTCAGCACAAGGTTGCGTCATTCTGTATGTCCAATTTTTGTCAGCAAACTAGCTTATGTTTGGATAGTGGAATGTGCTGGTTCCTGAGATACTTGTTGAGATAGTCATAAGTGCAACACACATGAAGTGGATGTCAACTGAATGTGATATTGAAAGAGGGTAAACTCTTGGCCATTCGGGGTTGGTTGAAAAAAAGAAAGAATACCATTTTTGTTAGTTTTGTAGTATGCCTCAAAGTAGATTAAAACATTGGAGAAACGTGACCATAATAACGCTTGCTGAAAAGTCTCCGCCCCCTCTCTTATAGCACTTACTAGAACCCCCGTTAACAAAAAACCCACGTTAATCAAAAAAAAAAAAAATCAAACAAAACAAAATTAAAAACAACAAAAACCCATCCAAAACCAAAACATCAAAACAAAAACAAACAAATTCAAAAAATACTAAACCAAAACAAAACGAAAATAATGAAAATAATAATAAAAATTCACAGTTCTGCATCTACTCAGTTTCTTAATTTGCTTGTATGGTTGTTTTGTATTTGTTGTATTGATTGTTAAATTTTATTTATACATTAAGTTTCTTATAAATTTTGTACTTCAGGGCATTCCTTCTAGCATTTTGTACAACCTAAATTGTGAAAATATTTTGCAGGCAATCATTTTTTATTTTGCCCTTGCTCAGTTACGCACAACATGTACCTTTTGACAACACTGTGAGTATACTATTATACATCAATATTTTAATTTTCACCTTAAAATTCAATTTTTGTGAAATTTGGTGGGAAATCGAGAGAAATTATTTGACTTGCCTCAAGTTGACCTTATCCTATACATGCCCTTATCAACATCATGAAGATTTGCACAAAAAAAAAAAAATGGAGAGAGAGGGGGCGAAATACCATTAATTCAAGGATTGGAACCAGCTTCTTGCAATGAAGTACTTTGGTTGGGTCACAAGTTCACCAAGTAATTTGTGAATGTAGGACCACTTTTTAATTCAAAACAAAACAGCTGTGGCGTGCCTGATATTGCTCTTTTTGAGGGGCAGTCTGGATGAGGCCAAACGCACCAAGAGGTATAAAATAATGAGAAAAAAGATAATAAACTTTTAATATATTGGTCGTTAGAAAAATGAAGGGTCATCATATCAACTAAAGACGTGGAGTCTATTGGTGACTATAATCGTTGCAAAATGTTTGACTCACAAAACATCCTGCACGTTGCATTTTATTTTATTAAAAAAGTATGTTTTTGCTGTCTGTTGCTGGTGCGGCGATTGTAGTTCCCTACAATTTGTTTGTGAAAACAAAAACTAAGATAGGAGGTTAAATTAAGACGCTGAGCAATAGTCCAAAAGATTGCCTTTTAACCTTTTTTCCCTTTCAAATGCCGAGAAAAAAAAACATTGTGGTTGGGGTGATTTATTGTGGTTGCGTGATTATTGCACCAACTCGTCCTACCAAAAATGTTTGGGCCCAAAAACTTTCATTGATTCCCAGTATAACTTCAGATTATTTCAAATTTCATATGAGCAAATTTTGTGTCACAGTATTTGATCGGCACTGCTGTGTGTTATAATTTCTGTTTTTTTATCAGACATAATACACTTGCAAATTTCTTCCGGTACTGAGTAATCACATCAGCTTAAATTGGTACAGCTTCATTGCCTCTACCATCAATACAACTGGGACCGATAAAATAAAAAAAAGTACCCAATGTTTGTGGTGATATTTTCTTGGAAGAGAGAGAAAAAACATCAAATGAATATTGGACCATGATGGGTCACCCGTCTTTATAAACAGGTAACATACTTTGCAGAGGGATGTTTTCTGCGTGGCCAAGCCCCCCTTAAAATTGGTGCCAGCAGCTCATTGCTCTAGTTATAATTAATATAAGCAAAATGAAGTTTCAAAGAACAACTCCATCTCCTAAGAAAACCATTTGTGTTTATTTTACATTTTTTGCCAGGTGTACCAGCATAATCATTATTTTTTTAATTGCACTCATGAAATCACCCCCTGTGTTTCCGCCATCTGTCTTCACCCAGAGATTACATAACATGTCTCAGAGAAGAGATGTCAAGGATTAACAGGATCTGAGAATCTTCCCTTCACTTCCTTTTTTAATGTTGCAATCACAACCCCCAATCATCGTCCTCCCTTGGAGGGCATCAGCTGCTATGACGGTTCCAAAAAAAATGATCCTAAAATAGTGATCATTAAACCCCAAAGCTACGTGATGTTCTACAGGGCATAATATCAACTCAGCTGATCTGTAGCAAATTGAACAAAATGGTGACCACCAACACAGAATTGAAATTAAATGTAATCTTTGTTGTTGTACTGGGAGCAACTCATTGGCTCATTTTTGGATAGAGAGTTTTGATTATTTTTTGTGTGCAGAAAAATATATTGTGATGTTTCACATATTGAAATTTAAGAAGTTACGTGAATATTTTGAATTGATTCTTTTGATGTAACAATAGCTAGATTGCAGTGAATGTTTTAGATAAGTGTTTCAGATCTTGACAGCAACCCCGGTTTCTGAAGAAAAGTGGAAACTAAATCCAGCGAAGTTTGAAGGCAATCCTTCTGTCAGTATAGTACCATGTGTAGCGGTTCTGGTCGGCAGAGTCTTGTCTGTGTGGACTGTGACTGACTCTGTCATCAATACAATTGGCAGGGAACGGAGTAGGCAGACATCATGAGCCGACCGTTACCCTCTCCCATATGGTTAAGTCATTTATGGCAGTTTAGCCCTGGCCATAAAAAGCACACAAATACCTTCCTAATCTTAGAGGCCAGGAATTGGTACAGGATCTCTTTTCCCCCATTTTGACAACCTTGTGGAAAAAGTTCACCATTTAAAATCTGTAAAAAGAAATAATTGACAACTAAATATGAATTGCATTTTTGTAGTTGTAAGATTTTTAATGAACAGCAAAAACAAGTTACCCAATAAAACATCCTTTAATTTGGTGATTTTGTCTACTGTCTTTGTTCTAAATTCCTTTCTCTTAAGTTTGGGTATTAATATGTTGGAGTATTGATTCCAGTGATTTTAAATTTCATTAAATGTTTAATCCTGGTACTTGCAAGACTGCCAATACGGGGTGCTCCCAATACACTTCTTGAGCTTCGTGAATTTATTTGGTATCATCAATATTGTGTATATATGTAGCCTACAAAGAAGTATTCTTCACGTAGCAATTGTCATCTCTATTTTGGAATAAGCATTATTAGATGACTTATTTTTAAGTCTCAGATACTTTTTTAATTACTACACAAAATAAGTTATTTGGCCTAATCTCTAATTCAGCCTCTAATTCTTCTTCAGAGAGTAATTGTAGGCCCTACCCACGAATCAATGGATATACTGCGTCCGGCCTGAACTCAGGAGTGATGTCATAGCTTTCATGCAGGTATTGCTTGCATGCGTATCGCGCACAATGGTTCACAGCACCGACTTTTTACGCTCACGATTACAGCAGTGGCGGCTTTACTGCTACCGGAACAGTTAGAACTCTGCGTGAAAGCTACGATGTCACTCCTTATCATCTGGACGAAGTATAGACAGGTTGTATCATCATACCCTTTTTCTGAAGAAAAAATCATCTTGTAATTATGTGATCACAAAACTGTCAGCAATCACAGGACTTTCCTACCCAATGTACTTTTTAAGCTGTTATTTTACAAATCACTATTTTCATAAATCAACTTGGAAAGCAAATATAAAACATATAGGTTGTTTTTATAGGCCTACAATTATTAGATGCTGCTAAATCATGCTTTTTATTCTGTGAAAATGGCAACTCATGCATGTGTAACAGACTATTGAAAATCGCAAGAATTCTGTATGAAAAATAAAATTAATATGTCTTATGCAGAATGGGTGTATGCTTGAGACTCCATGTGTTCCAGTGGTCACAAAAGCCATTGTTATTACCGCCAGACAGGCGCAAATTGATATTAAATGGCTTATTATAATATCCTCGCATTCTTTAAACATAATTCACCTTTGATTTCATTTTATGCTTGAAAAGGCTCTCATGATCTGGATGGAGTTCAGATATAAAAACTGGAACTTTGAACTCTACTGGGTCGCTCTTGTAGCTGCAACAAAATATCGTGCAGGCAAAGAAATCTGCAGATTCTTTTGATGTGAATATTCACGGACAAATGGCAGCTTCAATATCTGACCTCCAAATCTTCGCATATGGGCCGGCCGTTAATTGGCGCTGTTGCGAAGGGAGTTTTTTTTGGCAACATGAATATTTTCACGTGCATTTTACAAATTTGAGCATGCACGCGTTACAAAATGTAGTTTCTATATGAAAAGTTATTTTAGGCATGTAATTGCCATCGCTGCACTTTGCAAATATTTCCTTTCTGGTGAATATAACTTAATTCCTTTGGTATCCTGTTTGTGCGCTACTGTAGCTTTATTATCTCTTGCCTAAATTAGCAACCATAAACAAAAAAGTAAGCGAGTAACAAACTGTACCTGTAAAATCGAATGGCAGTGGACTCTCTTCCGTGGTACGCATTTTGTAATGAAGCCAGTCTTTTGGGGCAGGCACTGGCTGTGCAAGGCCGTGCCCCTTTCAACTGCGGTATGCCACCAATAACATGTGAAATTAGCGAATCATCTTTGATGTGGGCATAAACTGTTTAGGAAACAATCAGTGGATTACCCAAGACTCGCTTTCATTCAAGATGGCTGACACCGGAATAGGGTCTATTCTGCCCCTTACATGTTCTGTCAGTTAGAACCACTGACCTCTACACATGGATAGCGGGCTGCCGCACAGTTGAATGGTCGCCGAGTGTCACAACAGGAAGTTGCTTTTCTACCTTGGTAATATGGCGGGAAACAATGCATACACCTGCTGGCGCACATATTCCACACAGATGTTCTATTGTTATACAAAATTCCTTTAACTTTGACAAGGTGTTATGCATTGTTTCCCGCCATATTACCAAGGTAGAAAAGCAACTTCCTGTTGTGACACTCGGCGACTCAAGACCCGCAATCCATGTGTAGAGGTCAGTGGTTAGAACAGACACGCAAAAGGTTCTCCTGACCAAAGCCCATGCTCAAGACAATCACGGCACATTCTAGGTTAGGCAGTTTGATAATGATGTACAAAAAAAAAAGATGTGGAATTGGTGCATCTTATTCTGTCTTCAGCATTATCTATGTCTTCTTTTGAACTATGTCCAAAAATGTGTCAGCTTTCTTAACAGTTTTCAGCCTTATTTATTAAGTTTCATTTATTTAAGTTTCCATGATGAAAAAGAGTTGTCATATGCTTGTATTTAGAATGTCAAAAATGATTTATTGACATTTCTATGTTTGGGAGATAAAAAATTCAAATTTGTTACTCATCCTTACATCCTATTTAGCACTAACCAAATTAGTAAATAATCCTACACATTCATGCGAGATAGCAAAATTTGACACAGCACATGCCAACATGGCTGCTGACTAGCGCCGGGCAATTTGATATGCAGAAAGAGAGAGAGAGAGAATGGCTGTGGGCTAGTGAATGGAAAAATGTGGCCTTTTACTATGGGTCACATATTGTGGGATGCAATAAGGAGACTAGGAAAATCCAGGCATACTTTACTAGCAAATAGAGGCCCAGAAATGCAACACATGTTTTGCAAAAGGCTTCAACAAAATCGCATGTTGTGCAGGTAAACACATTCTCTGTGTTGATTATGACATTTGGGCTTAACAATGTTGGGTACCCAATCATATCAAACCTACTAAACTAATATACACTTTTATTAGTACCAATAGGCTAGAATTGTTGGGGTTGAATTCTATACTGAAGGTACATCCACCCTAAGAATGATGCATTTGCCCAGTTTACGCTATATTTTGTTAGGAAAATGAAGCAGACGACACATAAGGCCATGAAGTGATCATTCCAAATAGGGCCTACCTCTTATGTATTTTTACAACACAATTCTCCATGATTGGAATATTAATATTAATTTATGGTGTTATGAGGCCTACCCAGAGGGTGTTTTGAATCAATCCCATGATGCATAGCAATGTGCCTATACCATACTGTACTAAACACATGTCAGTATTTATGGACAAAAAGTGTTCCAAAAGTTTAAGAACCGCAAGACATTTCATAATCATGCAAAAAATTCCTTAAGTACTAACACTTTGTGGGCTAAAATGAGCATTAAAGTCAGAGTTTTTATGTATAAAGAATAGGATTTTTATGGGATCACATGAACCTATTGAGGTGAAATTTCCCAAAACTGGTGCATTTTGGGATAGACTAAAAACACCCTCTAAGGCCTACCTATGGTTTCTGATCAAAGTTCTAGTCATCCAGGCTTGTTTGGACTCAATTGAATGTGTTTTTCATGCAGATTCTGATATGGTCATGATGAGTAGGTATAATTTTGAAGTTTTTTGAAAACGAATTTTAAAAACGTTATCTCTGAGCGATTACATGCAAGGCACTTTCAGCTGCTTACACTGTAAAAAGTGTTCAGAAATGTGGTGCAAAGAAGTGTTAAGTATTAAACATACATTTCTAAACACTTGGCATCGAAAGCCTAAACATAGGTGTCAAATTCCTAAGCATGTTTAGACTTTAAACATATTTAGTTACAATGTGTTTAGATATTAAACATGTTTTGACAAAGTGTTTAGAAATGTGGTGCAAATAAGTATTTAAATTCTAATCACTGTGTTTGCTGTGCACCTGAAGATATTTTTGAGGCTAATATGCACATGCTATCATATGTGTTTTAAAGGCATGTGACTGCTTTAATGAGTTGTTTGATTTTACTGGGTGAAGGCAGTCCTGTTTTTGCAGTCTTAAGCTATGTAATGATTAGAAAACAGTTAAAAGATAACATTAAATTATAAATGTGTTTAAGTATGAGAATAAAGTACTTTTAAACCAAAAGTATGGCCTCAAAATGGGAGAACCATTACTTAAACAATGGAGAAAGAATGGTGAAAATGAAATAGAGGCCAGTCAACCTGACAATATTAGCAAGTCACTTAACAAATGGCAAGGTGACGATAGCCAAATCTCCTTCAGCTCCTAAGTGGTATCCTTCTTAAGAAAGATGGGTCTGCTCCATGACATCTTAAAAAAGACAGCAACGATTAGGAACGTCTAAGAGATTTGAGTTTTATACTTGGAATGGTAATTATTGTTTCCACATGTGTGAAAGCTCACTTTGTAGCAATGATGACACTACACACACAGACCACACTTTTGTGTTATATATCCCTACCAACATTAATCATTTAGGAGTCGAGAATGATTATCTCCTTAAAATATTCATGGCTGGTCATATCGGGTGTCAAATGGTCATACCATGCTGGATCACTCCAAATCTAATTTGAATCTCCTCACAAATTGTTGTAATTACCACAATATGATGACGGAACACTCTGGTTGTATTTCTCTGTTGTCCCGTCAAAGAGCTTGTGTCATTTTATTGTCACCAGTGATTGGCATTTGGTAATAAGAGGAATATTACAAAATGGTTCATTTGAAATATTTATTTACAGGTTAATCGGAAATTAACTCCAGTCGCAAGGGGATTTTTTTTTTCAATTAACTCGTACTTTTTAGGCTGGGGAGGGAGGGTGTGAGCCGCACTATATCAAGTAATCAATCATAAGATAGCTTATACTAATCCATTCAGACCCATCGTGATTATGATGCTAATAGTTTCAAACTTTCATAAAAATCATTCCAACAGAGATTTCCACTGTTTTCAACTTAAGGATGATTAAATCCTGACATCGGTGACAGTTCTGCTGATATCTATAGGCCTAAAGTAAAATCATGATCATCTGAGGCCTAAAGCTACATCTGAAACAATGTGAAAGTAGGCAAAATGTCAAATTTTTCACCCCGTGTTTAGCATCCTAGAAACAAATCAAATTCCAATGAAGTGTGTATTAAAATTGCCATTCTGTCTACCCAGTAGAAGTTCCAGATATAATTAATATTCAGAATATTTATAAAGGCAAACATGTGTTTAGAAAGTGTTTAATTTCTAACATGTCTAAAGCATGTCTACACATAGTGTAGAAGTCACATGCTACTATCCAGATATACCAAGCAGCTGTGAAACAACCAAATACTCACCACCTTTTCTTACAAGTTTTCTGATTGGCTCATTACAAGATATAACTTGATATTCATCTCTCAGTAACCAATCATAATAGACCTATGTCCATGTATAGGTCTACATCTCAAGCTTTTCTTACCATGTCTCTGATTGGCTAAATTCATAGTAAAACCCTATAAATAGCGAATCAGATTGGTTGTTAGTACCCAAGGGTTAACTAGTAAGTGGGCACTTGATATTGCTGGTGTGTTATTGTCAGTATATTAAAATTACCATCGATACAATTCACTTTAGCAATCAATTTATGGCTATCAAAAATTCAAAATGAGCCATCCCTGTGTTCATCCCGTTACCTCTGGTATCTAATTCAAAATTGATGAATTAAACTATCTGATAATGACACTGATAAACCCTTATCTGATTTGCTGGGATCAAAGCTAATTTGACTGACAGATATTCACTCATTAGTCACCACTGGAGATGTATCACATGTGAAATCCCACTTTATTTTATGATGTCCACAAGGTTTGATAAAAATTGCCTAATATTTGCTATAATAATAAATAAAATAATACACTGTTGTTTATAAAGTGCCATTTCATCAAGATCACAGCGCTGTTGCCTATTATTATTACACTGCCATCAGGAAATCGTCACAATGAAGAACCACTCATGGCAGGTTCATACTCTATTGGTAGACATCTACTGACGCTAGTCTTTCCAATATGCTTTGCGTGCCGAATGCACAAACATAAGCGTTGCGTAAAAAGCATGTTCGAAAGACTAGCATCTGCAGACGTCTGCCGATGAAGTATGAACCAACCATTTATTATCAATGATGATCAGACCTTCAGAGTACTTTTTGGATTGTTAAGTAGCAATTGTAATCAAGAAATAAAGAAGATTTTTTAGAAAGAGGTCAAACATTGGAAAATAGAACAGTTTTCTACCCGAAACATTTATGATATGATATATTAAGCCACTATCAGTGATTTCTTAAAAATGTAGACAAATCACGCCCCCTATTTCTCATCAAAGGCCATTTTATGCACTGTTTTATTGGAAATGGTTGAAGTAAAGACCCCTGTAAGTGGCTAAGCAAAACACACCGTATTTGTCAAGAAATGACGATTTTTGTGCTTTGTTTACTAATGAAAGTCAGGATCCGACTGTTATTAGTAAAGAAAACAGTCATAAATGGCATCTTCAAGACTGCTTTAGAATACTTCAGTTTGTGTTTTTCACAAAGAGGAGTAATACGGTATAAGGTGGTGATATAACCTAACACTAGCAATTTAGAAACAAAATTGGCATTTTGAGTTTGGAAAAAAATGACTGATAGTGGTTTTAAAAAGTGAAACACAAATTTAGCCTGATTTGCTTGGATTTTTAAAATAATTTTCTTCACAGAAATGGTGTGGTTATTTGAACTTCATTGGGAAATTTCTTTAAAAAACACCTTCATATGCAGCATCAAAATATAGGGCGTAGGAGAAGATAGAGGGAGAGAGAGAGAGAGAGAGAGATAATGAAAGAGAAGAGTGAAATAGAGAAAAGGAAAGCAAAACAATAGCAAAGAGCCTACATCTAGACTTGAATTGGGTGCAAGTCTATTATATTTTTATAAGAAAAATACATTTCTAACATAAATTTTAATAATTGGTGTTTAGACTTCTTGAAGTTTGTGTTGGCCGATGATAAACCACAATGATTGTATTTAAACCAACCACTTTAAAAAAGCAATTGCATTTTTGGCATAATGATTCCATTCCGCGGATGGTTCCATGCTAAAATTGACATTTACGGCAAACTAGCAGCACAGTGCCGCCACAGCAGCAAAGCATGCACAGAAAGATGAGGCCGTTGAACTTTAGCTCGTGAAAAGGGGGACTTAAGGGAGATCTAGTCTCAATTTGGAGCTGGCAATCCCGGGCTTGTGAGGTGCATTGCGTAGCGCGCGGGGGGGAAAAGATTCTGCTAGGCATATTGTAAAGGGAAAAAACCCTGCAGGGATAAAAGACTCCTTATTGGGACATGCGTTAACCCTTTATACCCCGGTGGAGTCTGTATAGGTTATAACATAAATCAGTGCCTTTTAAAATTGCTTCGTGGATGTAAGACTAGGCTTGTTTGGACTCATTTTAATGCATTGTTTAAACTGATTCCAAATATATCCTGAAAATGGACATTTTTTGAAAAAAATATAAAGAAATGTATTTCTTAGCAAAAAAGTTGCATACAAAATGCCTGCAAGGCTTAAAGAGTTAACATTCATGAGGGAAATGAAAGACTTGTCTACGGGGGACGAGGGAATGTTTTAATTCTTGTAACAATTCCTCTTGGTTTTTTTATTTTGAGCAATGTTTGGGGAATGAGAGTAAAATGTAGTTGGATTGGGGAATTGCCTTTGGCATAGACTTGTCTATGGGGACTTAAGTTTTATATGTAATATAGTCTGTTCACTTGAGGATGGAACTTGACCTGCACTGTTGCCATTTGTATTCCAAAAATGCTGTCCAAATAATGTTCTCACTAATATTTTCAATGTCTATGCATCTGACCATAGTGGATTTCTGTAGTTGGCTTATATAATATCATCACAATGCATATCAAATTGCCATGTTCCATGTTAATTGTTATGGTATGTAAATAATACCACAAAAAGCGATGCCAATAATTGACTAAATATGTCGGAAAATCTATGAATGTTGGCTGTTCATCCATAAAGGGGGAGTGAAATTACTGTCGCATGAAATTGGACCACTTATCGAGCCGTAGTTTATCTTTTATGCAGAGAGAGACTGCCATATTCAGCAGACATACATGAGAAAGATCAGACTTTGTCATTTGAACCCTAAATTGTAACAAAACTATAACCAAAATTGGAACAATGACGAAAGAGAAGTATAAGAGAGATGCAGTGATGCCAGGTTAGCTTTTAAAATAATCTGAACATTTCTCAACATAATCACGATAATTGTATCATTTAACTGAAATTACCTCTACCCTACACCGCAAATACAAATTAAACATGTGTACATGTTTAATTTGTAACACTTTCTAGAGAGTTCCAACTGTTTTGTTTCAGAATTACACAGTAAATGTAAATAAATGCCTGTGCAATAAATTATAAGCACCAGACAACACATGCACATTTCAGTTGGTAATTTGTAAACATGTAAACATGCGTAATATGAAAAAACATGAAAAACTAATGATATACACACATATAGTATTTAGTTAAGAATATAAAATTTTAAACAAGTTTACTTATTTATGTGTTTAGTATGGTGCTTAGGTGTTTAATGTTTAGTTTTTAAGCCTCCTTCCTATATCCTTTATGTGTAATTCTGAAAACTAAAAACATTGAAGTGTTTAAAAGGTGTTGCCAATTAAACACATGTACATGTTGCACCTTATTTACAGTGTATGGCATTTCATCTTGTTAGTGTTAGGATACTTGATGAATAAAGAACAAAAAAAAACATATTTTTTTTGGAAATCCTTAAACTAATCCCGCGCCCCTTTTGTATTTCCATTGGACGGTTCATATATTGTGATGCATTTTTGTGCATGTTTCCAATTGCGTTTGCTCATCTGCATAATAAAGCGATCTACTGATACACAGTAATGTGATTACACCACCAATGAAGCCTAGATTAGCGGCAGTAAAGAGCTGCAGCTAGCTAGCCGGGTCTATGCACTACCTACTAAACATTCTTCTCAAAGCAATCGCAGTATTTAGATGCAGGCAAAGTACAAGCACCTCAAGAGAGTTCTACTTAAAAAAAAAAAAAAAAAAAAAAAACAATGTTCTCACTAATATTTCCAATTTCTATAGATACATCTGACCATAATGGATTTCTGTAGTTGGCTTATATAATATCATCAGAATGCATTGTCATGTTCCATTTTATGGTATGTAAATAATACCATAAAAAGTGATGCCAATAATTGACCAAATATGTCGGAAAATCTATGAATGTTGGCTGTTCATCCATAAAGGGGGAGTGAAATTACTGTCACATGAAATTGGACCACTTATCGAGCCATAGTTTATCTTTTATGCAGAGAGAGACTGCCATATTCAGCAGACATACATGAGAAAGATCAGACTTTGTCATTTGAACCCTAAATTGCAACAAAACTATAACCAAAATTGGAACAATGACGAAAGAGAAGTATAAGAGAGATGCAGTGATGCCAGGTTAGCTTTTAAAATAATCTGAACATTTCTCAACATAATCACGATAATTGTATCATTTAACTGAAATTACCTCTACCCTACACCGCAAATACAAATTAAACATGTGTACATGTTTAATTTGTAACACTTTCTAGAGAGTTCCAACTGTTTTGTTTCAGAATTACACAGTAAATGTAAATAAATGCCTGTGCAATAAATTATAAGCACCAGACAACACATGCACATTTCAGTTGGTAATTTGTAAACATGTAAACATGCGTAATATGAAAAAACATGAAAAACTAATGATATACACACATATAGTATTTAGTTAAGAATATAAAATTTTAAACAAGTTTACTTATTTATGTGTTTAGTATGGTGCTTAGGTGTTTAATGTTTAGTTTTTAAGCCTCCTTCCTATATCCTTTATGTGTAATTCTGAAAACTAAAAACATTGAAGTGTTTAAAAGGTGTTGCCAATTAAACACATGTACATGTTGCACCTTATTTACAGTGTATGGCATTTCATCTTGTTAGTGTTAGGATACTTGATGAATAAAGAACAAAAAAAAACATATTTTTTTTTGGAAATCCTTAAACTAATCCCGCGCCCCTTTTGTATTTCCATTGGACGGTTCATATATTGTGATGCATTTTTGTGCATGTTTCCAATTGCGTTTGCTCATCTGCATAATAAAGCGATCTACTGATACACAGTAATGTGATTACACCACCAATGAAGCCTAGATTAGCGGCAGTAAAGAGCTGCAGCTAGCTAGCCGGGTCTATGCACTACCTACTAAACATTCTTCTCAAAGCAATCGCAGTATTTAGATGCAGGCAAAGTACAAGCACCTCAAGAGAGTTCTACTTAAAAAAAAAAAAAAAAAAAAAAAACAATGTTCTCACTAATATTTCCAATTTCTATAGATACATCTGACCATAATGGATTTCTGTAGTTGGCTTATATAATATCATCAGAATGCATTGTCATGTTCCATTTTATGGTATGTAAATAATACCATAAAAAGTGATGCCAATAATTGACCAAATATGTCGGAAAATCTATGAATGTTGGCTGTTCATCCATAAAGGGGGAGTGAAATTACTGTCACATGAAATTGGACCACTTATCGAGCCATAGTTTATCTTTTATGCAGAGAGAGACTGCCATATTCAGCAGACATACATGAGAAAGATCAGACTTTGTCATTTGAACCCTAAATTGCAACAAAACTATAACCAAAATTGGAACAATGACGAAAGAGAAGTATAAGAGAGATGCAGTGATGCCAGGTTAGCTTTTAAAATAATCTGAACATTTCTCAACATAATCACGATAATTGTACCATTTAAATTGTCTCTACCCTACACTGCAAATACAAATTAAACGTGTGCATGTTTAATTTGTAACACTTTTTAAAGAGGTCCAACTGTTTTGTTTCAGAATTACACCTTAAAGGTAAATGCTAAAGGCCTGTGTCATAAATAAAAATCATAAGCACCAGACAACACATGCACATTTCAGTTGGTAATTTGTAAACATGTAAACATGTGTAATATGAAAAAACATGAAAACCTAATGATATACACACATATAGTATTTAGTTAAGAATATAAAATTTTAAACATGTTTACTTATTTGTCTTATCTACAACTTGGAATGTGTTTAGTAATGTGTTAAGTATGGTGCTTATGTGTTTAATGTTAGTACTTGGAATTAATGTTGGTGTTAATGTTTAGGCCTCTTGCCTATATCCTTTATGTGTAATTCTGAAAACTAAAAACATTGAAGTGTTTAAAAAGTGCTACAAATTAAACATATGCACATATTGCACCTTATTTACAGTGTATGGCATTTCATCTTGTAAGTGTTAGGATACTTGATGGATAAAGAACAAAAACAATTTTTTTTTTGGAAATCCTTAAACTAATCCCGCACCCCTTTTGTATTGTCCATTGGACGGTTCATATATTGTGATGCATTTTTGTGCATGTTTCCAATTGCGTTTGCTCATCTGCATAATAAAGCGATCTACTGATACACAGTAATGTGATTACACCACCAATGAAGCCTAGATTAGCGGCAGTAAAGAGCTGGAGCTAGCTAGCCGGGTCTATGCACTACCTACTAAACATTCTTCTCAAAGCAATCCCAGTATTTAGATGCAGGCAAAGTACAAGCACCTCAGGAGAGTTCTACTTAAAAACCAGCGCTAACAACTAAGGCCATAGCTTTGGTTTAGGATTGTATCAGACGTGCCCATGCATTGGCTCACATATACAAGCCTGATTTTCTTATTAGATAAAAATTCACTGTGTCGTTTGCGGACATGGAACTGTTACCACTGAAACCACACATAGTTGGTTCACACCTGGGCCTACCGTGCTAAACTAGCTTATCCAAGTGGTTTGTGACAACCGGGGCGACCCGGTGAGGCTCGTTTAGTAGGTAGCAAGGTAGTATTGTTTGCAACACACACAGATTAAGTTATCAAAATTGGCAAATTACACTCAGGTTAAGTTTCGGCCAATTTTAATTCTATGAACACAGTGGTAGGGTACCCCGAAGACTCGTATTAACTCCGCTGGCATGCTAATGATGTTTATTTATTCAACACGGCCTATCCATCATGTGCTGTCAATTCAACAAGATCGGTAAACTACTCTCTACCGGAATCTGTTTGTGTGCGTTTTGTAAAGATTGCAACCAATTTGTCACAATATTATGCGCCGTGTTTGTCGAGTTTTTGTTCCCGTCTTTCTCGGAAGGAATTTGTAGTCGTTGTTGTAGTAGAATAACCAGACCGAGTGTTAAGATGTGTTCTCCGATACAGTGGTTATTATGCTAGCTGTCGCCCCATATTCAGAGCTAGCGCTGACTGGCTTGGGGCCTCAACCGCATTAGTTCCGCATCACTGAAATTGAGGCTAAGACCACTTGGTGTGTGACAGTTGCGGCGGTCAAACAGTTAAGTCTGCTTGGCTGTGCCGCATTGTCGTTGCATTGCCGGATAATTGCCGCAATCGTGGTTGTATAATTCCAATGATTAAGATGAAATTATGGTAATTCAACATTGAGGCAATTTATACTTAAAGTTATCAGATTATTTGATTCAAAATTGTTTTTCAATTTTATTTCAAAGTCAAACTTAACCCACTGATTTTAAAGGAGCATGAGAGTAGTCTTAAACAGCAATTACAAGCAGTAAAACTAAAAGGAGGATTTAAACTTATCTTAGTGACCAAAATTCCTTTTTTCAAATTCAAATTATATACACTTTAATGTTTTGGAAGACAACAAGTACAATTATAATCCATTACTTCAAAACTCTCTCCCAAGATAGGCATTTTTATCAATTATTTTTTGGCTGGATAGTAAATTTTTGTGTTATAAACACAGGCAAACTCAGCCGGGGTGCAGAGGCAGTGCCAGTACCTCAAGTGTTTGCACAAAATTATACAAAATCAGCCTATTTTTACTTTTCAGAGGGATCCCATACCCCGAGGTCCCCCTTAATGGGTACCCCCTGATAAAATTCCAACCTGAATGAAAGTATAACGCCATCAAATAGTAGCAAAAATTATAAAAATGTCCAATACTTGAAATCAGAGATGCTCTATTTATGTCAGTCCTTATAATTAACATGTGAGTATTTATATATCTCACCATGAAGCCGTTGCCATTATATGCAGCAGACTTTCCCTTTTAGAATATTTGCCTTTGCTTATCCCTGTTTGTTTACATCAGTCAAAGAAAACCCGTCATTGAGCTAGACTAGCCAACAAGTCACAAGTCCTTATTTTAATAGGGACACACTTTGGGAATAGGCGTATTTCATGTATTTGATACACTTAACAAGTCCTGTAGGGATCTTATGCAATGCATGCCATAATTCTAATAAGCCACTCGCTACCCATGGCACAACTGAGGCAGATAGCTTTACTGGCCGGCCAGCGATTGCTGGCCAGACAGCCTGCAGTGTCAGCCAACGGTCAGCTCTCGCTGGACATGGTCACTAGGGGTCTGGCCTAGCTTGCATGTCCTTTTTTACTTGCGTGGAATCCCAACTAGAGGCTGTGTACTTTTTAAAGGGCAATTTTGATCAGAAGCCCCTTCCTCAATTCAATTAAATTGACCATAGGCATTGGCGGATCAATTTGGTTTGTAATTCATCCTGACAAAGGAATTTCTACCTTGATTTTGGGACAAAGAAATCTGAAAAGAACAATGGTTTTATAGCTAGCCTCATTATTCAGAGATAGGAGTAATAAACTGTCAAAGGGGACAAAAGGTTGATGGTGAGGTATTGACGCCTTTGTTTAGCTATTTGTTCTTGTTCTTTGATACCCAATTTTATAACCTTTATCCATAAAAAGGACAAAAAATTAGTTAGCCCATGTGTGAAATGACAAACCTGTAATTATTCCCCAATCTTTCTCAATTAAATTTTGCACTTAATGCTAATCATAAAAGTCAAACTGGACACATCAAAATGTGTCATGCAACCATTATCCCTACATTTTCTCCATCCATATTGGCCAGATTTATCCAGTATTTTTTTTGAAAACTTTAACTTGATACTGTTCCAACTAAAATGGATATCAGGTTCCAAATAGGACATCAACTCTTATTTGTTTACCACGGCTCAAATGCTGATCCCGTAATCAGAATGTAATTTAGCCCAAACCACAAGATTACTACATCATTTTTTCTCATTACCCAAAAATATAAAAGAAAGGAAAGAAGTGCAGGGGAGTAGTTACTCTTACCACCCAAGGCTATGATAGCAGATTAGCATATCAATCTGATTGGCTACCAGGGACTACTTGTACTTTTTCTCCAATATACTTCAAATTTGGGTCCAAATTGCCAATGGCAACAGAATAGGAGAAAATTGGTTGTTGGCTACCTAATGCCAGCTGCTAACTTGCCACTTCTCCAGACTGGACTGCATCACTAGGATCGACGTCGGACAGCCATGGGGCGCTGGTAAATAATAAACACACACAGCAGGTACAAGTTACAGACAATAAGGTTTGCCCCCAGCATGGTCATTAGACTTGACCTGACATTGACCTTGCCCCCTTCTTGATTGCAAGAGTCCAGTGCGATTGACTTATTGGAGAGTTATCTGTTTTGCCGTGGCATTGGGTTATTTATGCTGGGTTCATGTGGGTTAATTGACCAAATCTGGAGGTGGGGAGGGGCGATTGATGAAGTGTTTTCTTGCAGTTGTGAGGGTGATTGGATAAATAAAATAAAAAGCCTTGAATTTAAAGGGGCATGTTGTAATTTTAGCACTTTCTGTTGTATTAATAGTGTACTGGATATCCTTGTAGAAAATTATTCAAAATAGTTGATTCAGATCTTGTGTTTTGGTGTTATAAGAAAATACTTGTATTATAGTGTCCCACTGGTTAAAATTTCTGTCTATTTATGGACAGAAAATACAAAATTGTGATTTTTTAGCCTATAATATAGGCTATTGTCATCACGTAGCAAATTAGAGTAGGAAACCCAATGTTCTCTCATAAACTAGTCTCTCATGTCTTGTCCAATTCCTTTGAAACTCGCAGGTATGCAAGTAATGACATTTCTTTGAAAAGTTATGTTGTGGATTTTGAAAATTCTGAGCAGATGTTGCGTTTTGGGGCATTTTGTTCGTCCTTTTGTGTTTTTGGCATGAATTGTGTTGGTAGGCAAAGATTATGGTGAATTGAAAAAAAAAAAAAAAAAAAAGCAGTTGTGAGGGTGATTGGATAAGTAAAATAAAAAGCCTTGAATTTAAAGGGGCATGTTGTAATTTTAGCACTTTCTGTTGTATTAATAGTGTACTGGATATCCTTGTAGAAAGTTATTCAAAATAGTTGATTCAGATCTTGTGTTTTGGTGTTATAAGAAAATACTTGTATTATAGTGTCCCACTGGTTAAAATTTCTGTCTATTTATGGACAGAAAATACAAAATTGTGATTTTTTTTGTGGAGAACACACATGTATTACTAAGGCTAACAAGTCAGATGATACAAAAATCTCAACTTGTTTTGAGGCGAGTCGGCGAGGAGGGGATAGGTTGTGGATCACAAAAATGCTTCTTTAACCAAGTTGAAAAACAAATCAGAATTTGTTGGTAGTATCAAAGCATGCAAGATGCTATTTTGTTCTGTTGTATTTCCTAATTACTCAAAACTGACATCTTTCTCAGATAATTTGTATATTGTCATTTGTCAAGGAATCTTCTTAGTCCTCAAGGAGGAATGAAACAACTTGTAAAGTTCTGCTTATTACAGCTTGTGACATCAAGATTGGATTTTAAAAGTAAACCAGAAAAGATTATCATTTATTTTTGGACACCAAGAACTACACCACATGTCCACATCAGGAGAAATCTGAAGCTGCCTGAGTTCCAGAGGGCAAAATACCAATGTCACATCTTCATAAGGAAGTACACAGGGCAGTTTTCTCATGGGGTCATTCCCATGTTGCACCAGATGCAAAAATCCAAGAAATTTTGTCCACTTAGCAGGCTACAATTTTCCATGGTGAATGTTGAGTGATATGAATTGACTTAGAGCATGGGTATGACCCACCAGACCATTGTTCCAAGCTGTTGAAGATGATGACTCTATCTTTGGAAGTTGTAGAAGTTTGGGGGAAAAGGGTTTGGCGAATGTTTGCTTGGTTCTTTGACTTTCTTACTCTTGGTCGGGTTTCCAGTGGAAGATGTCAAGAGTAGCTATATATGTAAATAATATGCAAATTAGGTAAACAGAAGCAATGGAAATGATCATTAAGTTAGGGACATAACACCCCAGTGTAGCATTATTATAAGTGTTTAAGTTGGGGTGTGTGGATAGTACTAATGTATTATTATATGAGAAAGGGTTGTAGACAAAGTATTAAAATGTTCAAAATTACATGTGGGTTCTTTTGCTGGAAATCTGCTGGGGGTCTCAAGTTTGCGTAAGGATGCATCTCCGAGAATCTGGAAGTAGGACCCGTATCTATTTAAATTTTCCCCAAATATGCATCCATATGCTATGTTGGAGATGGAGTTTATGGGCCAAATTTAATACAAATTCACCATTGTTTCCTTAAAATGTGACCATTTTAGGACTTTGGGGAAAATTAGGCTCCAAATTAAGAGAATTGGCCTCAATTTTGAACAAATTTTAGAAAGGTTTGTTAAGTGACCATCTCTATACCAAAATGGACATGAAAAAAGGGTAATTAATATACCGGAAATCTGTAAGCACATATTTATTTACTCACACTAATAAACTTGTTTCTTATGTGGGCATCTTTCTGTTATTATCCTTTTGGTAAAACTTGAATAAAACATCTCTCATCTGGAAGTTAGATCTAAACAGATGTGGCATATCTAGGTAGGAACAATCAACTTTGACTTCGCAGACGGTTTCGAGTGCGCTTTCCTTTTTCTGCATCTTAAGTTTCATCTGCGAGATCTTGCCCAGGTCTTCTGGTATGCAAGTTCTCAACAACACCAAAAAGCTTACAGCAAAAAGTAAATTTGAAACTTGTGAAAGATATACTTAAATTTGATGAGATCAACACATCAAAGAGTCCTGCTTGGTTTTATATGTGTATTCATTTCATACTTCATAATGTTGGGAATTTGGAAGTCGGATGTATTTCAATCCATCTAACACCTTTGTAAATATAATCTTAATAGATTCAGTTTTCACTTGCAATCATCCGATTCGGAATTGTTAATTTGAAATCGGCCGTGAGTTAATGTTTGCATTCGATTATGAGGGACATAAATTGCGTCCCTTGAGGTGTGTTGTTTGTTTGTTTGGTTCAGTTAAACCTAATGAACATCGTATAATAGGATCTTTCCTTCATGTTTTTACTCTGTGATCAGAACCTCATTTCTTAGCACAAAACATGCTCTTTGAAGAATACATGTGTGTGATATTTTCAAGTATATTTTGAAGCGTAAGCAATCTTAGGGAAAGATATATTTTTCTGGAGTTTAAAGGGACATTGCTTTGCATGGCTAGGTTTTTAGGTTTTGTTAGTTCTTTATCATAAAGTGTTTGTAATGTAGGTGCGTACCTTTGGAAAAACACAGATTTGTCTATTTTTGATTGATATTCTCAGATACTAAGCTGCTATAAGATCATTCACAAAGTCCACAATTTTATGGTTAGTGCGAAAATTTTGTATAGCTTAAATGTAATTGGCATGATTTTGTAAAACAAAACTTATTTTGTGCAACAAAACTGTTATAAATGTTCCAATAACAACTGTCAACATTTTATAACATCAATATCAGAAACAATAGCATCAACAGCATCAGCATCAACAACATCGGCATCAACAACATTAATAACAAAATCAAGATCAACAACAACCACAACAACAACAACAATGATGACAGCATCAACAACAAAAACAACAACAACAATGATGAGAGCATCAACAACAAAAACAACAGCAACAAAACATAAACATCAGCAGCAAGAACAATTACAACAACAACATTAATCATAGCGAAGACAACAGTAACAACAATAAACAAACAAAGATGATTTTGTCTAATGCTATTTGAGGTGGCACTGCACTTTGGAAAACAGTGCAGAAGAATTGAAGACAAAAAGAAGAGTTTTCACATAATCATTAAGTATAAATTGATTATCACTTGATTTGGAAGAGTTTGGAATACATTGGACCAAAAAATCTCAACAAATGTTTAAATTGCCACAACAACAACATCTTCAGAGGGGAGATTGGAAAACAGCATACACAAAAGCAAAATGACGGCAAATTAAACAATTCAATGCACGTATGCATGGTGGAATTAATATTCAAAGCTTAGCAGGTAATACTTTCTTATTGCATCAGTGGTCCTTCACTGCTTTCATGTCCAGTGTCTTTTAATTTACCACATGCACACACAAACACACACAAACACACACCAGGATAAATGCATAGAATAGTGACTTAATAACAGTGCCATAAAGTGCACCCTCTGTAGTTGGCATTTGTCCAGGCAACACACAGGAATCATCTTGTTGATGTTGTTACTATCTTATTATACTTCCTTACGAAAGAGTTCAAGATGCTGTGGCCATCATAACAAAGCATCATCGTCATCATCATGGTCGTCGTGCCGATGTGTTGGTTATTCTGGTG
Source organism: Ophioderma brevispina (assembly GCA_023653785.1). Lineage (NCBI taxonomy): Eukaryota > Metazoa > Echinodermata > Ophiuroidea > Amphilepidida > Ophiodermatidae > Ophioderma > Ophioderma brevispina. The sequence goes on along the minus strand of JAMKCH010007729.1, from coordinate 74,866 downwards.
ATGCAAAGAGCGTACAAGCCCTTAGGCCTTCACAGGGCTATCAGGGGACGCTTATTGGACTTGCAAATTCAACACCATTGATGTAGTGTACGTGTCCATAAAAATTCTCCATCAAGACAAGCTGGTTTTTTAAAGACATTGGGATCAATGCTGCACAATGCCGGTGATTTTGCCAAGGAGAGAGAGAGAGAGCCAATAATGGTGTCAACATTTCCAATTAATATCGGTGTTTAATTTGAAGAGAAATATAAAACTTTTCAGGGTCATGGAGTTTGAGGCCTGTAGAAATTTCTTATTTTTGAGAAGGGAATTCATGTATGATGTGAAAGCTTGGGATGTTATTTTGTTGGTTAGGCCTCCTTGACAAAATGTTACTTGTGAATTGGAAAAAGGCAGAAACAAATACAAAACTTGATTTTGATTTGGTATTATCAGAGTTTTGTAATATTTGTGTATTGACTGATAATTAAAGGTGATGCATCTTCATTTAGTAGACCATTTACTATACCAAGCTTCCTATATTTTAGTGGGTCAAAATTTTGATGCATTTAAACTGAAATAGCAATTCATTTTTTGTATTCCGTAACAAAAGAATGAATGGTACAACTCTGTTCCAGATGCATATTTGCCGGAAATGTTCCCAAAGGGTTTTCTATGGAACAGAATGAAATGGAACAAGCTTACTGTGATCATATGTCTTTATTCCATCTTATAGATGATAATAAAGTGCACTTAAACATAATTATGATACAGCTCTGTTCTAGATGCCTATTTGCAGGAAGTGTTCCCAAATGGTTTCTATGGAACAGAATGAAATGGAACAAGCTTACTGTGATCATATGTCTTTATTCCATCTTATAGATGATAATGAGCGCAGCAAGCCTGTTTCATTTCATTTGTTCTATTTTGTTTTATCAAATTTGCTGGCTCAGTCTATATTTGTTCTCTTATGTTATATTTACTTAATCTTGCATTATGTAGAAGTACACTGCATTTTCTATGTTGTCAGTCAAAACATACTTTGTAGTGTGTGCCAGGCATTTGAATACACTAAATGCAGACAAGCAAGCACAAACAAACAAAAACAGATACAAACAAACAAATAAATCACAAAAATAAGGAAACAAACTTTTTTTAAACTGAGAAATCTACCTCCACCCCAAAGAGTGAGAGACAATTTTCGTACAAAATAAGTTCAATTTCTCTTAGGGCTTTATTCTATGGTAATTTAGAGAAAAAGTTCTGGGGTAGGCATATATAGGAAGGAAATAAGATGTTTAAAATGGTGACAAAACTGACAAAATTTGAACTACAATGTGAGAATGGTGGCCCAAGGGTGTTTTTCTTGGATGGAGGCAAAGTGTGTGTGTGTGTGTGGGGGAAAAAAAAAAAAAAAAAAAAAAAAAAAAAAAAAAAAAAAAAAAAAAAAAAAGTGTAAACCTCAAGGGTTGCTATTATAGCTCTGTAATGTCAACCAAATTCGGGGGGGGGGGATATTTTAAGGGACTTGCACCCACTTAAGTTTGAACCAGCTAGGACCAGACAGTTAATGATATACTCCCACCTCAACATTGTCTCACACGAGGGGTGTACACCCCCCATGGTGGTGGTGTTATAGCACATATGCTACATGGTTCCCAGCAAACCAAACGAACAAATGCAAGGGTTACATCCAGCAGAGTGACACAACTCAGTCATAGCAGACGAAAAACAAACCCGGGCGACCCGCAGAGTTCACGGAGGTGCACCCAAAGTATAGTGAACCTTTCTCTTTCACACCTTTCACCGGGATTTTTTGATTGACATCGTAGTGATGCCGTGTCAGGGTGTATGGAAGCGCATACACCATGCAATCCAGGCTGGGCTAGGCAGGCTAGGGAAGGCCAATGTATTTATTCAATGGCCAAGTATGTGCAAACAGTACGTGTGTGTACATACCCTCTATTACTCCCTAATTCACACAGTCATGTTATTCTTACCCATCGCCTATACAATCGCCATAGACGGCCTTGTTGACTTAAGCTAAAAGCTTCAATAAATAGCCCACTTCCAATCCTTTCTGGCTCTCCCTTTTTGTCAGCCATGCAGAAAGGGGTGCCCATTTCTAGTCACTGTTCACTGGTAGCACAAGCAGCCGCGGCCAGCGGACGCTTCTGCTTGGTCCATTAGTAGAGCCCCTCTTTGACCGTATCAACAACCCAAAACGCATTCTGTCCCGTCGTCGTTCTACAATTTCAGGGGTAGTGCCTGGCCTCCCGAGTCTGAAGAGGCCATAGTTGGTTCTAGGGTTAACTTTAGGCTAAATATACAACAGTGTGCAAGTGTCTTGCCCTTTCTCTAATGTGACAGTATTCCAGCTATGTCTTGGATGTTCCTCCTATCATTTCTGTTAAAAGACACATTTTTTTTTATCTCATCAACCACTTTATTATTGTTTTATAGTGTGATAGACATCCTTGAAAAAAGAAAGAAAAAAAAATAATTCCAATAAGTTATTTTTTATGGTACATTATTAGAACTATTAGAGCTTGTTTGTACCAGTGTGTCTTCCAGGCTACTGTGTTGTAATTTCTGTCATTTGTGGACATAAAATTCAAAATTGTTTTCCAGAATCTGTACATGAGATTGAACACACATACAATACTCATATAAAATTCTCAGCTTCTGTTTTTTAATAAATCTGACGCGAGGCTATGGATCACAAATTACTCATTTAAAATTGATCAATATTGACAAAATTTCATCGCCAATCATCCTCTCTTATCTATTGTATACAACAACGGATTCAAATCCCCCCTCCCCCACCACTGTTTGGCATCATGCTATAATTCCGTCTCACAGCAGATTCTCGTCCATGGCGAGCGAGAAAGACACAGCCGTGGAGTGTTTTGCCTAGGTCAGATGCGCTACTCTTGTTGAGCAGCTGATGCACAAAATTACACAGGATGTATGGCATACAATCTAAATACAGGCCGGTAGCCACTGTAAACAGACTTGAATTGCAACAAATGTACCTAATCGATGCCAGGATAGTTTCAAGTAGCATTAGGCCCGCAGAATTCGACTTATGATGATACACCGCGCTGGCAATTTTCCCATATGCAGGTTATAACATGGTATAATATTATTAAGATGAACATTAACATGATAAACCAGTCATCTCTTGCTTTGTTGTTAAGTGTAATAGGTTCCTTTTTACTGTTCTTGCATTTAATTTTGTTATCATTATCATTTAATATGAAATTTGATTTTTCCTTTTATATTTGCCATTTTTATAACCATTCCATTCTTCACCGTTCTTGCATTATTTGTTGGCATTATCATTATCATCATATTAAATATGTCACCGTGATCACCACATTTCAACATTACCTTTTCCCTCTTTGACTTTTTCTTTTATATTTACCATTTTTTATCACCATTCCATTCTTTTTTTTGCACCCATTTTGTCATGATCATCATATGAAATGTCAACATGATCATCATCACATTTAATTTTCACTTTTTCCCCATTTGATAAATCTTTTCTTTTATATTTGCTATTTCTCTCACCATTCCATTCTTGTCTCATTTGAATTTTTGTCATTTTCATAGCACCCCCATTTATTTTTTTAAATGCACACCAATAAACTACATTCCCAATTTCACCTTTTACCCCTTATTGATGAAATATTTTCCTTTATATTTGCCATTTTTATCACCATTCCATTCTCCTCCTTTTCCTCTTTTTTCTGCTCAATTAAGTGTTTCTTATTACAACTTTCTCTAATCCACCAATGCACAACTCAATCATGTCATCCTTTTTCCTCTCTTGGGCTTACTAAACTCCAACCCTCTCGCATTATGGGATAATACCAATGTATGACTTTTTGGTCATCCCTGCGTGTTTTTCAGGCCACATGGGGTCAAACTCCTGCCCAACAGAGACCCAACTTCTATAGTCCCGCCAATCCCTTGTTCACCTCAGTTCTCGGCTGAGCCTATCTAATACTCCCCTTGCGACACTCCCTATTCTTCTCCGGCCTGCCAATTTTCCGCGAGTTCTGTGTGCAGTGAATTCTTCAAACATCGGAGCAAGCATTTGGAGTTGTATAGTCTGAGCACCTAGGACACAGCGGTATTGTCCTATGACCTGATAGTTCCAGGGGCGATGTCCTGGTATGAATAGGCTCTTCAAATCTTGCAGTACTCCTGGGAGTCTGTTACTCAATACCTAGGCAAACCCAAGTGACATCAAAGGCCCTAGAAACCTATATTCCACTGCGCTCTCCCACATGTCCAGATACTTTCACACTGCTCCGAGATACCCTGTTGTGTCCCCGGCTTCCACTGCGACTGTTTCAAAATAGCTTCTGGTGTTTTGGATATGAACTTGAAACATTCGGCTAATTCAATGTGGAGTCAACAACCTAACTTTACATGTGTTGTAGACAATTACCCACCAATTTTTGCATAAATTTCTATCTTTCATGGTAGTAAAATGCAAGGTTAAAAATTATACAAAAGACCGAGGAATTTAAATTTGAAATTCAATCCTTAAATCTAGAAAATGCTGGTTCATAAAACCAAGTGAATTCATTATTTGCATTGTTTATTGTAATATCCTGGTGGAAACCGACAATTCCAGGACAAATTTTGAGCAAAATGGATTATTCTCATCCTCCCACCATGGCAGACTTTATCTAAAATTTCCACAGAGGGGGTGTGTATTTCAAATCAAGTTATTCAATGCACCGTTCAATTTGGAATCAACACTCCTCCTGTAAGAGACTTAATTGGAAACCTGTATAGAGGGTGTGTGGATTTCAAATGTAGTTACCCTATGGGCATTCCATGTTAAATTCTTACTCCCCTGTGGTAGAATGTACATAAACTTTCCATGGTGGGGGGGGGGCACAGATTTCAGACAAAATAGCCCTTTTAAACAGCTTCTTTTGTAATTTGTTACATTAAAAGGTTTAATTATCCACGTGTGCAAGTATTATAATTTTCTTGCCATATCAAATGTCTCCCTTCAATAATATAACTGAGTCTTTCAGATGCCTGTGAAAAAACCTAATATGTAGGTCTTTAAGTTTACCCTTTGTAGAAATCATTTTTGATAAAAAAATGACTAGAATCCGATGTGATATTCAATAATGCAATTTCTCCCTGCAGGAGATACAGCCGGCGATAACATCTATAATTCCATGTGCGTAAATACCTACATATTCACGCGCACCTCGTCAGTTTTGATACGTTTCACATCATCATTTTTCTTATTCTCGTATTTTGAATTAAAGACATCCTCTTAAGCCCTGGTGACCTGGCTGATAATTCAAAAGGTTTACAGATCTTTTTTTTGTACTTTTCATAGCATCCGCAAATGGGAAATTATTGCGCATTTAGCACCAATAGGGAAATTATCCCCACGTATCTGATCATTTGCTGGTCTTTTCAGGCGACTCAATCCCTGGAGTTCCTCTACCTCTTATGTACTTTTCTATGCCCATTCCGTGCTCGGAGCTTTATTGGGCTGATGCGTATCCACAGCGGTCCCACTACGGTGTCCTTGGAAAAGAAATCACAAATAAAAAAGACAATTTGAAGAAGCGGGTGAAAATATATGTGCGGGCAAACGTGGCAATCATTGTCCCGTGGCGTTTGCAGGGTAGGCATTAACAAAATGTGGTCAGATCCCATGACAAATCACAGTGATGGATTTGAGCTTGTGTCAATGCGTGGAAAATGCCAAAGAAACTACACTGAAGGAAAAAAATGGAGAAAAGGATGTCATGACAGTGACAAAAATGAGTATTGAAAGGAGTATTCAAAATTTGTTATTTGCACCAAATTAAAGTGCACTTGCGTGAAGCGTAGGCTGCGTCAGAAAGTATTTTGCTTTGATTTCAGCATGTGAACACCCAGATATGAAAGCGCGCCAATATGCAGATAAAGCTTTGGCATGGTATTGTGTTTGCTGCAAATTTAACAAATTTGGAAGAGCGAGTCAAATTAAAGGGGGGAAACCATGAAAATTTGTGAGACCACCATTGATTTGGTCGTTAGTGTTCAACATGTTCCCAGTGGACTAGTCAGCAACAAGCATCTACTCAACAGCTAAAAATATTCATTAAAATGAAAGGATAACAAAATGAATGAAAAGGAATAGGAATAAGCCTAAAAATTGAAAAGTGATTATAGTGTGATTGGTGCTAAAAAGGCAAGAACTGTACGGTGTATTTGTGTCTGTCTGTGAGTTAACCATGTTTTGTGTACACCTCTGCGTATATGTGCGGTGTATGCTCAGCTTTTTGTTTCGCACATTTAAGGGTTGTTCTGCGCCTACACCGCTGAGTGTTCATTCGCAACGATCTAAGTCCCGCCTATTTTGTTGCGAACAAAGTGTGGACGCTTTTATCCATGTTGTTCTGCTGAAAATGAAAAGGGTATCATTATAGAAGCAAACCCTTTTCTGAGCTTCCTTTTTCTCTTTCTCTCGCTCTCTCGTTTTCTTGTTTTATTCTTCGACGTCTGTTAGCTCATTCAAGGAAGATGCGCCGATTCCCGGGAGAAATGTGGAGAGTGTCTGTTTTGTCTTTCTGCCAATTCCTTTGGGAGGCATTTGCCAAATATGATTGTTGAGACTCCTTTTTATCTTTTTGACAGGCAACTTTAATAGTGTGAATTTATTTTGTAAAAAGCTGTGAGTGTTCCGATAGCAATAGTGTTAATGTAGCCTCAACTTCAATTTGGCTCAGAGGTGGAGAACAAAGTGAATGCAATCCATCCTAGCAGGCACTTGTTGTCGACTCAACGAAGGGGAAAAAAAGATGAGGAAAATTATCGCCTCAAGTGAAAAACCTCACTGCCAAAACAAGCTTAGTGGAAGTAGTTTCTAATCTAACAAATAGTATAGACTAATCAAGTACACGGTGTTTTCAATTCATAACTATCAATAATGAATTAGGTTTTTTGTATTAAAGTTTGTTGTTTGTTTGTTTGTTTGTTTGGAGTTCTAGAGTTACTTTGGCCACCAACTTTGACATAGATATGTATATTACTTTGTTAACTTTGTGTAGGTAACAAAATCTTAACATCGACTGCTGATTCGGCTGTTTTTTGGCACATATGAGCAAGAATAGTTATAAGTTCAGAGCAAATCGCAATTTATCTGCATCTTGCTCTCATGTTATTCTCATGTATTACCCATTTGACACACATGTGATGCTCATGTGACACCCATGCTGTAGCCATGCAGTACCCATGTGACAGTCACTCACTGAGAACATGCTAATAGTTCAGGAGCCATATCTAATATATCTGAGCCTGTAAGAATATAAGTTTTGATGTTTTATGCAGTAAAAGCTTCAATTTTATATGAGAAATAAAGTACTGACTCAGTGATGCAGTGTTCTCGTTGATGAATATTATACAAAACAAGAAAACAAAGAATAGTACAAAAACAAACTGAAGGGCTCAGGGATGATGGAATTCATGAACAGACGTGCCAAAACTTGCTTGTGCACATGCTTGGAAAACCATCATTGTTAAAAGGGTTCTGAAAGTAACCCTATGTGAGACCAAACAAGTGTAATGGTACCTATAAGAATCCACACATGATTCAAGAGATACCAGAAGTAGATATAGCGAACTATAGCATTTTGAAACAAATGATCAGATGAACATGTCTATACACCTTTTAGCCCGGTGTCAAACATTTACCAATGTTACCCCTGTTAGTTTACCCTTTCCCTATCTCAAAATGCTCAAGGATGACAAAGTTGCATCATCAAGAATTGGAATCGGTAGGTTAATATTGCCTACAAACAATTAGAACATTTTGCGCAGACTCTTGTGCAAAGTCATATGGCAGGTCTAAGGTCTACCATTGGACTAGCTTGATATCATAAGTGGAATGCTTTACATTTTGCTAACTTTAAAAACAAGATTTAGTTCACAAAAAAATAAAAATAATTACGATGCAATGAATTTCTTTTGTTCTCAGAGCATTGTTGAGGGGATAATATTGCCATATTCTCCTCTGCATGCATCAGTGCATTTATTCAGGGCTATTCACTGCTTTCACAACAGCTGTGAGATGTAATGTAAGAGAGCTTCTTTTGAGATTAATGCCTTTTAACAGTGCTAAAGGAACAGAGCAAAAAATAATTATGTAGTCTTAAAAGGCAGAGTGGTGTAATTTGTGCAATATTGCTTATTGATATACGCCAGGGGTTCTCAATAGGCGGCCCGCGGGCCAAATCCGGCCCGCCAACCATTGATTTTTGGCCCTTAACTTGCTCTAAAATATAAAGGGAAAACATAGAATTTCAGTGTATTTGGCCCTCAAGTAGGGAACTTTCAGACGTGTTCGGCATTATCTGGCCCTTCAGCTAATATAATTGAGAACCCTGATATACGCACTGTTATGTAGAATTTGTGTTAATACCATCATTTGATATGACAAAATTATGCTGTAGGGGAGAGGTGGGACTCTATATAAATCTTTGTGTACAATAGAAAAGTAATTATTGGCTGTTGCCTCTATGAGGTTTAAAATTTTTTTGAATGTAACAGAAATATTTATTGACTATTTTACTCTGATTTTTGTTAGATTATTCAACTATTCTTTGAACACTTTCCCCTCAACATCTGTCAAGAAAGATAAAGGTAAAGAAATATTTTTGTAATCCAATCATTTCTGGAGCCTTAAAGACCAACAACCATATACCAAATTGGCTTAAAGTTTATGTTATTATTCTTTAAGACTACAACAGTAGAGCCAAAACAAGAGCAATTCTTTCTAGAAATGCTATTATATTTCAGATTATATTCTTTTAAACAATCAACATTGGTCAATTTCTTCATGAAATTTAGTGCTTAAAAATTCTTAAAAATTTGTTCTAGAAACAGACAATTTTCTTGTGTTTTGAAAATTAACTCTACAGAAAGATAAATTTATGCAATTAAATATTGTAAAATACCTGTCACGTCTTGCTATTGTTATCATTAATTCAGCCATTTTCATTTAAATTACCATTCTTGTTTGTACATTTGCTTTAGAGTGAAGGAGTCATCTACATTCACGTTTTGCACAGCTTAATTTTTTTTATATTTTCATACACTTGCCTTCGGTTGATTGAACCCTATGTAATAATATTGGCGTAGTTGAGCTTATAGAAACAATGGTTTGGAGAGGGTTTGCTCTCATGGGGCTAGTGGCTAGGTGTTTTCAGAGTATCAGTTTTGCTGCCTTATATTTTACATCTCATATAAGTCTCAAGGAAAAGTGTGACTTTTGCCACGGCAACAATCCAAAGCTGCAAATATAATAAACAGGGCAGGTTGTTAGGGGTTGAAATGAGAGAAAAAAATGTATTGGAATGGGAGAATTTTCTGATGGGGCGAAGGAGGAGAAAGAGAGAGAGAGAGAAATGAGAATGGAGTTATTGATGAAATTCAAACAGATAGAATACATTGCCCAGGTGTGGTGGGTGTTTTTTGGATGGTTTCTATGTCCCTAGTGTTTTCTTTCTTCAGTTGTGTGCACTCGATTTGACTCGGTCATTATGCCAGGCATAAGCTGCGAGTTCTTACATGTATATTCATCCTGCATACGTAGGCGCTCCCTGGAGGCACTGGCGGGAAGCTTTTTGGGATGCATTCGATGCTTTGCACCATAACAGCTTTCCTCGCTCTGCCGGATGAAGCAGAAAAAAGTGCTTGATCACTGGTGGAAATCAAGTGTAATGGTTGCGAAATTAAAAGATTTATCGGATGTCGCAGCCCCTAATATTGATGCAAGCTGGCCGATTGTCCCCGCTGATCTCCTTAGCTAGGTTTTAAGGAGAAGCTAGTCATTTGGAAACTCTCTTGGGTCGCAAACTGCTTTGAGTTTTTCTGAAGCTTGATGAATGCCAACATTTTCCATTCAGACCCAGTGTCATTACAAGTAATATGGGATTGTAATGGTAGAATGATCCGATAGAAAGTGGCTGTCGATCAATACGTCGTCGACGATGCAGCGTACACCGCGCTAGGCACGCAAATGCTTGTGCCTTTATCGGGACTTGATTGACGGATGAGTTGATGGTGTACGTAGCTCACTAATGGGCTTGAAGCACAACAGGAAACAACTGCTTGTTTAGTACTTGGTCCTTCAAGAACTATTAAGCGCCCCCCATTGGTCAATTTATCGGTTGTGTTTGATAGGTCGTTGAAGTGAGCAATGAGTTCTGAAAGAGCGCATCTTCTTGTTTAAGAGGTTTAACCCGCAAATAATTGAATACACAGTCAAAGCTTAAACTAGCTCTTTATCTGTTGATTTCAAATGAATGCTGTTAGTTAATTCAGGCAGTTATGATCGTATTATGAAGTTAATTAGGAGTCTCAAACAATTGAATTTTTCTCATTTTTGATCAGGGAGCAGACCTAAATTGGCAAGAGGGTGTATTTTAGGTTCCATTTACCCTGATTGATCTGATTGGTTATTTTTAGGATTGAATGATGAAATTGGCCAATTGCAGATATGTTAAGAAAAGCTTATATACAGTTATAGAAGATCTATGTTGATTGGTTACTCAGAGGTTTAATTATGTTGTCTCATGTTATCAACCAATCAGAAATACAGTAAGAAAGGTGGTAGGCCTTGGGAGTTAAATTAACACATGCATCCTTTTGCCATGGCTTTGTTAATAAATATTTTTTCTGGAGAAAACATGTCGTCTTGTGAGAGCAAGAAGGTCATAAGCAATATAATATGATACAATAGCTGCCATTTGTCAGAAATTCCCATCAAACACACTATTATGCCAAGTCTTTGGTCAGTAGCTCTTAAAATGGTTCTTGTGTCACCTGAAGAACCATTTCAAGATCCACTGACTCAAAGTTAAAGTGAGTTTCCTAATACATGGCAGCACACAGATGTAGCACATGGCAGCTATTGAACCTAGGACCTTAATGCATTCACATGATGTGAGCACCAGAAAAGAAAGGGAGGGGTAGTAAATTTCATGGGGGTGGCCCCGGGGAAGCTCCCTCTCTGAGTTTCAAAATTCAGAAAAAAAAAAAAACAGGTTTTGCTTTCAAGCACCAACTGTGTTAAAATAAGATGTTTTTACCTATTAGATATGAGTAATGTATTTTGTCCTCCCCCTGGCTTCACCCCTGCTTTTCTCTGTGGAAGGAAGAATGTTGAAGTTGTGAGTTCATAAATTTCACCTACAAGTGACTTTGATAAAGAGTGCTTGAGGAAAAAACAAGTGAAGAGAACAATGACCATTGATTTGGCCCATAGATGTGAGTTATATGCGTTGTGAGAGAGGGTTAGGTTAGGAATCACATGGATAGATCTATTATTATAATAATATGAGCACACAAGGGCGGTTTTTCGATGGTCAAGTTATGCTATGCTATTTTGCCTTTTTCTGCAAACATTTATCCTAACTGGATGCGCAATCTACTTCTAGCGGCATGATGGTCCACTACGTTTGTGTGCCGTCCACATTCCTTTGTGTTTTGATGGATGAAATTTCTTTTTCGTAATCCATTGATATCAACTATTGGTCATGAATGGCACAAGCCGCCGATAAGTTGGCCCAAGCCGGGCAATTGAAAAGCTTTCTAGCGCCATCAGAACTCAACTTGCATGGCTCAAATTTCGACCGGGCCCTGCTGTTGGGAATAAAAGTTTTCTCAAGAGAGTTTTGAGTCTTTTATCAGATTTGGAAGCCCGCACTGAGAACCCGATAAGATATCAACTTTTGTGGATGAGTCCATCAGACCTTAATTAGCATGGACGAGAACCCGATATAGGCATGTCAGGTGCTGGGAGAGAGTGAGAGAGCGCTACACAGATTCCGTTGGAAATTGATTACGACAGGGACGAAATCTGGGACACGGACCTCCCGATTTCCCGCGCTTGGTTATTTCACGCCGGCGAGCTCAGGTTGTTTAATTGCCTCCTTGTCTTTCAGCGCTTCACGACGCTCTTTTAAAAAACGGAACCAATAAAAATGTGATCTGCCTGAAATTAATGTTTGCTTTGGCAAAATCCCGGCTCTAAAAACTAGTTTTTGCGCTGAAATTAATACGATTCAGAACCATGCATTATCAAATAGCAAATATTACCCCCGACCGTTATTTATATGCAAAACCATTAACTAACATCAATTGGAATTGCACATGCTAGTTAATGGCCCATGGTTTTCCCAAAAGTGCCTTTAAAAATTCAAAAATCAAGTTTACATGTGTTTTACACTAGCTGTTGGTCGCACAAAACTGATTGCTTTTTCACATTGCTAATTACGGCATTTTAAATTTCTTTGCTAGATTCACTTCTTTCTATATAGACAGTAGTAATTTAAACAAAGCTGACTATATGCAGTGTGTGCTGGGTGCCGTACGCTCCGCATTTTCAATCATAATTCCGGCGGTTAACACTCTATCAGGCAAACAGACAAGACCATTGTTTCACATGTATATTAAATTGTTGGTGATTTCATTATAGGCATGTAATGTTTGATCGATAAGAATAGTGGGATTTCTGAACTTCTCCTCTCACGCAGCTGAAGCATTCATCTCATTACGGTGTGCGTCTGTGTCTGTGTGTGTGTGATTGATCATAAGATTATTGTATGATAACCTGCATGCTTAAAATCAAATCAGATACAAGATTACCCCCTTTAAATTAGAGCCGTAATATCAACTCGGTAAGAACTCAGACAAGGGCGATTGGCGTGATGCATTAATTTTTAATTTGCAATTTCCTTGGCACGGCGTTTCGTAGAGCGAGACTGAACGAAAACCAGGCCACTCTCCCCTGTAGGTGTCACAACCAGGTGTGAGTAGGACCCCCTCTTTTTTTCCACTTTCAAGTTTTTTCATCATCTTATCAGAATTCATTGAGTTTCTGCGCATTATTTACCTTCGCACGTCTTCATTTTTAAGCCTTATTTTTCATGTCAAATTTGCCGCTGGCATTCACACAGTGTCAACACCTAAGTCTAAAAATTAATTGTATAGATCACCCCATGGCCACATGGGACAGACGAGCTCAAATGAAACTAACACCCTAATTACGTGGCGTAGCTGTATTTTGGTCAATGCCTTCCTCTGATCTATTAAAGCCCCCTACACATCGCTTATTTACTAATTAATTCCAAACAGTTTGGGTTAATCTGCATTCCGATCAAACCTGGGTGTCATCTCGGCACGCCGCCGTGTGGTTTCGCAGCATGTGACTTCACAGAAGGGAAAAAAAAAAACAGTCGTAGGTCAGTCGGGTCGCGGATGTTGGTTCTAGCTTATTTAATCCAGTTGGCATTTTTGGCAGATACTCATGAAAACATCATAAAACCACCAAGGACTTGGCGTCTTTGCTTATCGACACCTATTGTATTCTCCGAAGAGCCTACGCTTCACGCTACTATCACTCAAAGGCGCGGATGAAACGTTCACTTTGAAACATTTCCGTGTTTACGCTAAAGCAATAGTAGATATAGCCAAGTTACTGTTAGAAAAACAGACGAGACACGTAGGGGGATAGGAAAGGGCACTGCGAAAAAATTATGATCACTGTGTGCCGCGCAGTGTTTCTTGTTAGCGGAGTAGCCTTTAGTATGAAATTGTTGTTGAATTATTGACGAAGACGGGGTAATTGTGATGTGTAGGGCCTGTGGATTCTAGATGCAACTCTCTCGCGCTGTCAGTGATTATTTGCGGAGTAATATTTCAGCTTGAGTTTCATATTACCCAGTCGTTGATGCATGACAGAGATGTACTCTGCAGTGTAGCAGTATATAGGTTTACCCCGTAACTACCACAACCATCTGTCACACTTGTACCCACGTATTCTCTTCTGCAAAAATGTATCTAGTAATTTACTCATGTTGTTTTAAAATAAAGAAAAGAAGATGCATCTTTTCTATTTTTAGTCCAGCATAGTTAGTATGCATGATGGGAGGCCCGATTTTGGTTTAACACAGCGGTTGGTTGAGATATACGGTGGCGTCGGCCCGTTGTCAGTATTTACATGGCAATAATATTGTCAGGTGCTTGGAGTAGAAAATCTGTTTATTTTTAATTTTACAGGGGCTTTGTTACGAATAGCTTGATGGTATTGGATGTCTGGTGACGGTGCCGTGCTCACTAGAGTGTGCGACACCCGGCATGCTTGCGAAAGCAAGAAAAAAAAATTGAGAATCACAAGAAACACATTAATGTAAATTCCCACAAAAAGCACTTGTAGAAACAATCTATTTTTTCCCTTCTTCTTCTTGGAAAAACAGAACAAACTGAACTGTTTTTTTTTTCTTTCTAGCCTTCGCTCTGTTGGAAAACTTGACAGCCATTAAGATATTTAGGGTAAAAGCAATTTGACGCGGCCTGGTGCTATGTATCTTTGCTTGGGACCATTCTGAGCCATGCGTCATTCACACGGGCAGGGGAAACCCTATACTGTGCAATAAGTATGAGAAGTGTTGTGCATATACACCATCTTATGTGTGTGTGAGTCTTGTAAGGAGCGACCCGGCTTGAAATTGCCAATCATGGAGGGCCTATTCAAACCCATTTCCTGGTTCTCTCGCATGCATGTTGCTTGTCGAGCACCACTCATTAAGGGGCGGTTTAACAATAGCCAGGCCACTTCATCCGCCGATGTTTACCTTTCTGTCGATGTGCATGGCGTGATAATCGCAGCTTTTATCCCGCTAACGTTTTTTTTCCACAAGCAGGTCCTCATCATCAGGAAATGTGTATACAACACTTGTATCACATAGTTCTAGCGTAGTGTTATACTGTAGGGCTACCGTTTCCCCCAGTATTGTATAATTTAAATTGACATGACGTTGAACACTAAAGGCAACAAGCACTCACCTTGAATATATATCAACTAATGCTCATTAGTGTAAGTGCTAGTTTGAAAATGAAACGGATTCTTGCGATTAGGGTCAATAGCAATAGAACCAGGGGGCCTATTCAAGCACCCATTTGATGATCTTGTCATGTCGTTATCCATAAAGTGTTTGGGAATGTGGACATAGAAACCAGAAATAGAGAATTGGTATGCTTGATTCTTTTGTATCTGCTTGGAGTTTGCCTATCAGCTACCCAGGTTTATTGTCCTACCCTATTTGATGACTTGTAGTGCTAAAAAATGGCTTGCATCATATAATCTTAATGACAAGAGGGAAGTTGGAACTAAAGTAAGAATGAGGAAGGGGCAAATATAGATAGTGAGAGAGAGAGAGCACAAATGTATGTAGGAGAGAGAGAGTGAGAGACTGTGAGAGAGGGAAGAGAGAGACAGGGAGATAAAAGAGAAGGAAATCTCATTAATTTTCCTTAATGGCTGCGTAAAAGATACAATGTGTGTCAGTCAGTGCCTGTGGCTAGTCAGTGGTAGCCCATCTTCTTAATGAAAGAGCATTGTTGTATCCCGGCTATTTTCTAGCGATCATGGTGGCTAATTTGATATAGCCAGAGATAGGATTGTCATCACTGAGTTTTGAAGTCCGTATCAAGCGGGCCTGTGGATTTATGGGGTTACGTGTTGGCGACGTTGAGAAGAGGCACGGCGATGATGAGGAAGAGGGAGAGAGAGAGAGAAAATGTGATGAAAGTGATGAAAGATGGACACCTGTCTGATAGTCGGCTGATTGCATCGTTTCTTGCAACCTGTATGACAGCTAGACCAATTCTGCCATTAGGCAAAGAAGCACTTCTCTCTATTTGCCTCTCGATTTTGATCCTGCAGGCATCCTGAAAAAGTTGTCCTTATTAAAAATAAAGGAGAAAATCCAGTAGCGACAACAACATGAACATGGTTTTGTGATCGCGGCTTGTATAAGTACAAGTTTTTGATGTCTATTAACCTATGTATATACAAAAAACCCAGAAAGTCCATCTTTAAAACCGTGGTATTTTTGATTAAAATTGGTAACAATTGGTATCTTTATACCTTTACACCACAGGGCCTCAGGGCTCCCAGATATCTTAAAGTATCTTATCTACACTGTAGTATCATCAAGACAAGGTTTCCTTAGCAGCATTTTCCACATTTTTCTCCTTTCCTTGACTTTCAAGGAAAAGATCCTACCCATGCAAGTACTGTGTAAAAAGTCATCCCAATTTTCCGCCCGACATACATCTGGGTCATAGCCGATAGAAAGGTATTATGTCCAGTCCAGTGAGCCCAGCTCTTAACCTGAGCTTCCTGTCTTTGCTGTGCCCTGAAAGGTACTACTCAAGATATAGTACAAAGCCCTGTTTTCAAGTGGCGTGTTACACTGTTACACATAATACACAACAATAAAACAAGAAGAGACGAGGGGGGAAAAAGCAAGCCAAAGGGCTTTGTCCGTGTGTAATAATATTAGGAGAAAATTGACAGGATTTGATGGTGTAGCAAAGTACTAATGTTTCTTCAATTTTTGTGCTCACCCTGCTATTTGATCAGCGTTGTTTATATCTGTCGTATCACTTTACCATCGCATTTGGACCAACAGTAAAAAAAAATTAAATAAGGCCGTCTCCATTTTCTCATCGTAATATTACACATTGCCGATATAAAAAGCAATTGGTTTAGCCACAAGGACTAGCCATCTTAGCAGACATTCCAATTCCCCAATCAGGCTTTAGCATTTTATTCCTTATCAATATCTTCAAATCACACTTTTCCTCTCCTTGTCATCTTCTGCGAGTGACGGCAATTTTAAGAAAGAGAACTAACTGTCTTGGGTGCTATTTAGAGATGTTTAAATGTCACAGTACTCTTCATGTGTAGAGATAATGCATGTTTTATTCTCTACTTATTCTTAATGACGATTGTGTGATTTATTTAAACAAAAAGGACGGGTTTGGGCACTTGCAGTATGGTTATCACTGACCTGGTCAGACAGGCGTAACTGTAGCTCGGGCACTTCTAATGAATGAAGACTTGTTAAATTATAAATGTTAAATCTGCAAGTATATAGACTTGAAATCAATCTTGTAGATGAGTGTTGTAGTGTATTGATACTATGCATAGTACACTTCCCCACGCAATATGTCTAAAATGGGAACATAATGTTAATAAATTGGATCATTTTAGTTGTTAGGCCTTGCAGAATGAAACATTTGGGATACATATCCAATTATTCAGCCCGGATGGATACTTTGTTTCTAATTCGACCCAAATCCTCTCAATTTGGTCTCATCACTGGCATTATTAGGACAACAATTCTTGGCATTTTTTGTGATGATTCCTGTAACATCTATAAATCATCTCTGCATGAAAAGCCGTTTATACGTGTGCCGGTGACTCACAATAAAACCTCTATGTCTAGATTCGAGTTAAATTGCGACTTTGTGACTAATAAAGCTGATACTTGGTGTATCTATGAATTTTTATTCACGACAATGCCGCAGTGGCCACGGGGCAAAGAAACTGTGCCGGATACAGTGTTGTCAAATTGCTGTTGCAAAAGTGGATGTTACATATATCATTAGACGGCGAGATTTACGACAAACTTCTCTCCATCTCGCCGATCTGATCTGTGCAAGCATAACATGGAGCCTACGTTGGGGGCCGCGGTGAAATGAGAATAAGGTTTGAAATAAGAAAATAAGCGAGTAGCGAGGGACGCAGATTGCAACTATAAATTTTTGTCATCTTGATATATTTGTGTGTCATTATTATTGTGTCTATTATTTCTTTTCTTACATCTTGATGCAGAGTCACATCAACTCGCATATATCAACAATATATCATGCCTTTTTTTGGCGTGTATGCTTATAGGTGCATATGCATAACCCACCCTCTTCAATTTTTCCTTTGTTTTCTTTGTCGTGTTGACTTGCAGGTTTTCCTCCCAAATTCCCTTCCTCAAGTGGTACCATAACTGTCTGGTCAGCAATCCCGCCAACCCCGAGGGACATGCGAAAGATTTCAGGTAATGCAAAGAGAACGAAGGAAAAAGAGAGATAGAGGGGAAAAAAAGGCCTAAATTGGCCGGGTGTTTCCGCCGTGTAGAGCAGCGTCTGGGTTGAGTAACAGGAACAAGTTGGAGAACATGGTGGGGGGTTGCATACACACAGAGGGGACGGAGTGAAGAAGAGAACTGAGAGGAGGAAAGACTAAGTTTTGCTTAGGAGAAGCATCGAGAAATCAATGGGGTTTGAGAGCGTCCTTAATCAATAGTTGTTAGAAATACAAACAAACACACGAGAACGTGCCGTGTGGGGTTTCAAAGAGGGGCAAATGGGTGCTTGCGTGTTGGTATAACAGACATTGATTTGAAGTCATTCTAGATGACGAAAATGGAGAATTGTAAAAAGGAGAATCATTGATAAAAAAATAAAAGCTGTAGTGGTTGGTATATATGTACTTGGGAATTGTCAGTTACAGACCAGGGATAATTTTGCAATTGGAAGTATTTCTGACAGCAGTTTGAGTTGGGCTCCAGGGGGCAGTAATTGGCATATCTTTTGTGCTCACGACTGCGCTCGTGGAGCGCACAACTGTGCTTGTGGAACATACAACACAGTTGAAATTTTGCTGAGAGGAAAAGAGTGTTAACCACTAGTGCAAATTACTAAATCTATGCCTATAGGCATAATAATTAGCAATCACCAAATAGCCAGTGGCAACATGGTAGCATGAAAATTGTGTGATAACATCTCTCTTGACGATGACGCCAACACTAGTGTGCCTGCCGCAAAACCAAAAATAAAACACAATTTTGCTAATGGCTTTCCCAATTTTTCTTGTTACAAAAAAATACAATATGAATATAGTCACAGTTTGTAACAATGAATGCAGTTTTCATAGATTTTTGCCAAAGCCTGCAAAGTTTGTAAGCTAAAGTTTACACAGCAAACACACTCTTTTGTTTTGAAGACAATAGAGGAAAAATTAAGAGTCAAATACTCTATTTGGGTTTCACCGTAATCGCTCCTTGGGGCTCAATTTGTTAACTTATATTACAGAATAACAGGTCAATCTTTCAAAATCTCCTTCCCAAGACTTTGGTAATACGGTCTCCAAATATCTGCTGCCATAAAGATAATCAAAATGAAATTTACAATCCTCCTTGAAATTGAGAGAGAGAAAAAAAGAAAATGCAATTTTCTCCCCCAAATTGGAACATCCTGTCGGATTGTAGTTGTCAGTTTGACAGGCAGATTTGTGTGTCAATTTGCAAATAAGAAAATGAAATCCAGGTTTTGATTGGGTGTTATTTGTGGAATGAGTGTTAAAATAAACAAACTGACCAATAGCCAGAGGGGTAGGATTAACTTATGGAAGGAGTCTGAACCTGTGGAGCACTTACATAAATGATTATAATTCTGATTTCAATTTCTTGTGGAATTAATGACATGTGTAGTGTTGTTGTACATTACTAAATCTTGGTGGCAAATAGAGGATTGGAGCCTATACAATAATGATATTTCAGATTTTAAATTTCTGGATTTAACATTAATAGCAATTTTGATTCAACTTTTTTCTATGGGAAGTGATTTTGGCATGATAAAGCCAAAATAAATAATTTAAATCATTAGTAATAAAATGATTTAAAATAATATTAATAATTCTTTTGTTTCAATAAATGTCTGAAATAATTTGTCTAAAATATTTGTCTAAAAGTAAAATGGCAATGGATTACTGTCTTATCAGTTATTTTATAATTTAATGTAATTGCTATAAAATATACCATTTAACAGATTGATAAATGGATAGCAAAATTAATTTGAGAATAAATATTGAATGTTAAAATGTCGGACTCAGAGGTTCCGAAATATTATTTTTTTGTGAATACTGAACAATATCAACGGAACTAAAGATAGTAACCTAACCTAAAATGCACAATTCCGAATTTGAGGATGAATCGGATTTTTCTTTTGATGCAGTAAACATTTATGTGTAGTATAGTCCAAGAGGATAACTGTGTATAACACAATTTGGATCCGGAATTTATAACAAAGTTGGTGATTTTCTATAGAAGGAATTCGATTCAGCTTATCAATTTCACACAGTGATAGTATTATGGACAAGCATTAATTTCATGCAAAAAAACACGATATTTTGGAAATTGAGGGCGGCCCTCAAAGAAATCTCTGAGTCAGCCTTTTAAAATATAATAAAAAATATAAACTTTTTACAAAATTTACCTGAGCACAGATAATATTGGAATCCAATGCTGGAGGAAAATT
Organism: Ophioderma brevispina; assembly: GCA_023653785.1. Taxonomy (NCBI): domain Eukaryota; kingdom Metazoa; phylum Echinodermata; class Ophiuroidea; order Amphilepidida; family Ophiodermatidae; genus Ophioderma; species Ophioderma brevispina. The sequence goes on along the minus strand of JAMKCH010007729.1, from coordinate 54,691 downwards.
TTTAGTGTATTTTAATTATCATTTTGTTGTGTTTTTTCTAAGGCATGTGGTTATATCAACAACACCCAATGTTGATGGACATGTGTTGGCCGTATCAGATAATATGTTTGTACACAACAACTCCAAACACGGCAGACGCGCACGAAGACTGGATCCGTCAGAAGGTGGTAAGTTGCTAACGGCACTCATTTACGGAATGGTTTTAATGTGGAGTTTGAATTTCGGCAAAAGGTGGGGTGCATTCTGCTGATTATTATGAGAAGAGACTTTACTATGCAAAAGAACTCAACTTTGACCGAAATCCGGGGGGGGGATTTGTTTACATTTTGAAGAAAATCACTGATAGTAGCATGCCATCCAAGTAGGAGGATTTCCACAGCATGTCATTGGTTATTTTGAGATAATGCGCTTGCATTATACCGTGTTTGGCAACATTTGTGCATGCCTGTCAATGTTGTCTCTCATTTCATATGTTCTTTGCGTTCAATGGTTTTCTCACTGGGTGGTGGTAGTCCTTTCTTGTTGAATTTAAGCTATAAGGATCATGAAATTAAGTTGAAGATTACCATAAATTATAAATCTGTGTAAGAATGAGAATAAAGGTGTGATTTTTCTGAACTGAAACTCTCTCTACGACAAATTGAAACCGATACCTTTATTTTTGTGTGGAAAAACTGATTTTTGTGTGGAAAAACTTGGCCTCCAGTCTTGTTCTTTGACTTAAAATAATCAAAATTAAAAAAAAAATAAATGAAAAAGTCACATTGAACTTTCATGTAATCTACAGTCAACCAAGTAGTTTTGGTCCACATTAATTGAAGCTGTTAAAGATTTATTTTTGAATCCTTCAGCTACTCCGTGTATCAAGGCAATTAGTCCGAGTGAAGGTTGGACAACAGGGGGCGCAACAGTCATCATAGTCGGCGACAACTTTTTCGACGGTCTACAAGTTGTATTTGGCACAATGATAGTTTGGAGCGAGGTAAGTGTATATTGCAGAGTGGGTTGAAATATTTCTGGTCATAACTGGGTCAGTATTGGTCTTGGAAAAGCATTGGTACCTCACGACACCTAGAGCTACAAGTACTGCACTTAGAGAATTCTTGATGTGAATTCAAATTTAGATCAAAAACTACAAATGTGAGAAAACTGTTTCTTGATAGTTATCTTGTGGTAAAATCAAGAAATTACAAATTTCCTGTGGTGAAAATTATGTGTGTTGGTGAATGTTATGGTTTGACCATTTCCTTACAATTGCAAAATTTGATCAAAACGTTGCTATTCTTAGCACCTTTACTACGATATCTCTGATTGGACCAAAACTATGCTTATTATTTGCTGTCAGGGAAAAAACAACATACTATACACATGTGTTGTCTCCATGTAAATTGCTGAAGTCCAACACAACTTATTAAAATAACTTAAGGTATCTTTTAGCAAGGGTTATAGTGCCTACAGTAAGGAGCTTTGTTTGAAGAAATGAAGATTAAAATTGGAAAAGAGGAAGAAAAGTTTTCAAAAAATATCTTAAAGTGATAATTTTATATACATGGTGAGGAAGAGTGGAAAATGTGAGACATTGTTTGAATCTGGCATTGCACTTATTTTCATATCTAATATTTGTATGTTTTCCTTTTAGCTAATCACATCACATGCTATCAGGGTACAAACTCCTCCCAGACACATTCCTGGTGTGGTAGAGGTCACACTTTCGTACAAGTCCAAGCAGTTTTGCAAGGGTGCACCGGGGCGGTTTGTGTATGTGTCGTTGACGGAACCCACCATAGACTATGGATTCCAGAGACTTAGTAAACTGGTTCCAAGGCATCCAGGAGATCCGGAAAGACTTCCAAAGGTAAGCAACGAAAGAAAAACAGATGGGTATTGAGTGCAAATTACCATGCAAGGATGTACTACAAACATGGCTCCCATATTCGGCCATTTTGGTATATCAACAACTCTTTTGTAATCAATTTTGGTTGGGTCTTTTTTTTAATCTTTTAGAAAAATAGCCCAATTTTACCTCAGTGGAGCCAAGAGTTTTGAAATTTACCCAAAATGTTGGGATATTTAGTAAGAATTGCACATATTTGTGTTAAATTTGGTTGAAAGTTTGCACCTCGGATATACTGTTGGGTCCATTTTGCTTGGAAAATTGGTATAACCATGGGTCCACTTCTCAGATTGTCAGAGGCACAGCATTATACCCAAACCAAACCTATCCATCCAGGATGGGCAAAGATTTTGCGGCAAGCAGTGTACAATTGTAAAATCCTTGTAAAGGAAAATGGATTGTGATTTAAAGTATAAGTTCATTATCACTTGATTATGGAAAATGATGTGTAGTTTATCTTGTATTCATATTTGGAAGTAACAGCTCTATTAGTGTAGCTATAACCTTTGTGAGAAAGATTTTATGAACATGTGATGTCTTTAAGCTTTATTTATTGTTCCTGCTTGAACGAATTCTACAGGGACTATGAAATGGGCACAGCGTGGGTGTGTGTCTGTGTGCGAGAGTCTATGTTTATGAAAAAAATTGTGTGCAAAAAATGTTTATTTCTTGCCGGTCCATCCATGGATTTAACAGTAATTGCACACCGACCCTTGTGTACATCGATATGTGTAATGTTAACATGTATGAGGTCTAAGGTCATCTAGGGAATTTACGAATCTGCTTGGTTTTTTCTCTTCATGCAGGAAATCATCCTTAAGCGTGCTGCTGACTTAGCAGAAGCCCTGTACAGTATGCCCCGCAACCAGCTGTCAATAGCAGCCCCACGCTCACCAGCTCTCAACAATAACCCCGGCAGTCTCGTCCCCATGAACTCATTCGGCAGCAGCGAGCACGACAACGGAAGCAGCGATCAACAATCAGGTATGCGCTATCCAGGTTCACAAGTTGGGGGCGCTGTATGCCATTCCATGTCATGTAACATGTGGTCATGCTCGTGCGGGCTGGTCTAAGACCATTTTGAAGAAAAATTGATATACAAAGAAACGGCTTTTACTGCAAAGAAGTGCTTCAAATTGAAGTCATCTTACACAGCCAAATTCTTCACAGGATTACCTGTGAAGTACCTATGGTATAGCTATTGAGTACCTCCCCACATGTGTACCTAATTGTTGACTGCAAAAGTGGTGGGTGTCCATCCATCTAGGTACACATAGTACCTTAACACTCCACTGGAGAATACCTGTAAAGGTACTCCCATTCGAATGAGTTTTGAGCTCAATGAGATTATCTTGTCCACCATGAAAATTTTCAGGTTTTTGCCTGATTTCAGGCATATTGTTGTTTCGATTTAAGCAATTTTATTTATTTTCAGCCCGTTACCGGCCATTTTGGTCATTTTCACACTGTTTTTCAGGCTTTTTCAGGTGAATTGTCAAAAGTGTATTCTCATGCCTGTCTTGTCCATTAGTTAACATTTTGGTTATAAATGTTTTAGGGTTTACTCAAAAAAAATATATTTTGGTGTTTTGTTGCGAGGCTCAACTCAAATACCACTGTTACCAAGGTTGAAAATGCTCAGAAAAATAGCATTTGGCACCTGCTATGGGCCAAAGTGTTGCCTATTGGGCAGGTCTTAGGGAAGTACCTGTGAAGGTACTCCATAGTAGCTGCAAGGTATTCAACTACTGGTGGCTCCCATGTGTACTGTACAGTCCTGGCAGTACACTATGTTAGGTACTGTTGTACAAGAGAAGATACCAGTAGCTTCCCATAATTAATTGCTAATTGAAGTTTTTGTACCGAGTTGTATGTGGATAGTTGAGATGAAACACTATTAAATGCACGTTTGTGATCAGTACTGTCAATTTAGCCAGTTCATACCTATTACATCCAAATCAGTACTGTACCAAAACCACCTCCAATTGGAAGCCAGCATTGTGGGAAGCTACTGAAATCTTCTCGTCTGTTGTAACCCACTGGCATTTGTATTCACCAGTCCGTAGATATAGGTCCTACATCACTACTACGCCATCATAGGGGACCCTTACGGTAGAGTTAAGAGTACACATGGAGTAGGTAAAGCTCTGAGTCAAACCATGAGTATAAGAATCTGGCTGTGTATATTAGGAATGTACATTAAAAATCTTTGATTGCATCAACATTCTGGATACAAATGTCTAGCAATTGTATATATTATATTTATTATTGATATATTTATGACTATAATGTAGGGGAACAATAAAAAAAGTAATAGGGTGAAGTGTAGCAGGAATTTTTTGCTGTATTAATTGTTCATGATCTTTACAGTTCAAACAGTTTTGCAGTTTCTTTATTTCAAATCTCCCAACAATACCCAATTTAAGCCAATTTGGTAACCAACATTTTTGCAGTATTTTAAATTCACAGTTTGAAGTTAACCATGAAAGGGAAAATTAAAACCCATGAAAATTTCCTGCTATATTGTACATTATTATATATGCATTACTGTAACATTGGAAATTTTGCCTGCTTGGCTACCCCAAAACTCTTGGTTTTTTTTTTAAATTAGCAAAATTCCAAAATTATATTACCATAGGCCTATATATTAAGTACATATTTTCACATTCTTAAAGGTGCAACAAGAGATTTCAAGTCTTCCATATTTTCGGTGATATGTAATGATTTCATATAGATAAGACGCACAATAGATCCCCTACCTTTTATTTGCTTACAGAAATAACTTAAAATGAAAACAAAAGGTGATTTATATATGCTTATATTTCAATAGCAAACATAGGCTGAATTTCATATTTGCTCCTATACAAAATTAGAAATTTCACAATTTTTGTACAAAAGAAACATCTCTCAGCTTAATCCTTATAGATGGGGATATTTGTGATATAAAGCTTTACACCAGTGCCAAAATCACAATTTTCACATTTTTTTGGGACACCTGTTATTTCAAATCTCTTGTTGAACCTTTAAATTTGTGCTAGCTTGTGGATGTGTGAAAATATAATATCAACAAAAAATAAAACCAGGGCCCCAGAGAAAAAATGATTTAGTTTTTGGTTAAACCCCTGAGTACTACCTTGCCTTTTGTACAGCCTTCCTGATTGGCTAATTACATCATATAATCATTTCAATGACCAATTGAAATGCAGCTTCCAAATATTAAAGCTTTTGTCCTCTTCAGCCCTACCCCATTCTTACCATGTTGCTGATTGGCTTAAAAATCACTTAAGATCCATTTTGACCAATAGGAAGGTAGTATTCATGGGGCTAAAAATTTGAAAGGAAACAAATTATTTTTGTATTTATGGCCTAACAATAACAAATACCTTAATCCTAAGGCCAAAAATAAAGAAAAATTGTTACAAACAACAACCGAACTTTAAAAACGGGGACATAGGACCTCTTGGCCAAAAGAGTTTGTATCATTTTGGTCAGTGGATTGATTCTTGCTGTCATGGGTTGTAGAAAGAAGGAATATTCTAGTATTTCAAATTAGTCTCCTTATTGATGATTCAAGGACAAATTGTCAGTCGATTTTGTTAAGCAAATTTGAGCAACAATGTGTATGATTTGTTTTGATACTAACAAAACTCCCTCAAATTTTGAATTGATGGGGTTGCATGAGTGCCTTGTTTGAATGCATTTGGCCTGCATGCGAGACGATAACTGATTTTTTCTGGCAATTAAAATGTCATTGGTAACTAGCAACAAAACGATATGTGTTCAAAAATGGCTGCCTTGATTCATGATGTTATCTTTGGGCTCAATATTTGAATTTACCTAAATTTTGCATATGGAATAAGGTTGTTGATCTCTAATGCATCGTCACGTAGAGTGTGGAGCCATTCGGGGCCGACCATAAACTACCAGGAAGAGAGAGTGGTTGTCATGGCTATAGTCAGTGTCCTCTTTTTTTGGCCATGAGTTTTTTCTCCTTTCTTCACACCAACTGACTGTATTAATTCTTAACTGGCATGCAAATGAATTTTTTTTTTCGCCGGGGGGGGGGGTGAGACTTTCTGTCTGAGAAAAAATAACCTCTAAAGATTCATTTTTTCACCAAATTATTTGTGCCCACCCATGCTGGCACACTCAGTAATCACAACTTAAGTTAAATCCAAAAATTCAAAACAAGGGTGGGTTGTTTTGTGTTGTTTTTAATTTTTTAGTTTTTTTCATTTTTAGACGCCTTTTTTTTTTTGGTGAAAAATACTGACGCTTTGGGTCGGCTCGTTGATCCCGACACATGCTTTTCTAGAGTTCCAGACCGTAGCAGCGTTCTCGCCCAGCGTGTTTCCTCTCGGCTATCTCCACTCCCCACAGTAGAGCAGCACAGGGTCGTATTCAAGCATGAACGGTTACGCTAGCAGTACAATCTGAATATGGGCGTCCCTTCATCGCCTAGTCTCTTCAATTGCTCTGCCAAAGTCTCTTTGTCTCATCGATCATTGTACGGTCCGCCACCGACGTCCCGCCCTTTGGCCCGGTTCTAACGACAGGATTAGCGTATCATTACTGAAATTTATCACCTTACATGGTTGTGACACATTAGGAAGTGACAATTTTCCTGTTAATTGTTCAATACGATGGAGTACTTCTTGCACTTCAATCAGAAAGAAAACATTTTGTAGATGTCACAACTGTTCAGTAATCCCAGAAGTGAATGTTCCTTCTGTTTTTCCCCAGTCACTGTGGTATAACTTGTAATACATGGGAATCGGGGATTTGGGCATGAGGGTCAGGCCTGTAGGGGTAGGGTTCAACTGTCAAGTTGACGTGAGGAGGGAATTAAGTAGAGCAATCTACAAGCTGCATTTATCCTGCCTCTTGGCATAATAGGGATTGCGTCAGAGAGGCTAAGGGGTTACAGATTAAGATGCGTCAGAGAGAGAAAAGGATAACGGGTACATGCGTAGCCAGGCCCCGGCACAATCGGCCATGCGTATTTACTTACAGCTTGTGTAAGGGCCACAAGAGTGATTTGGGCTAATCAAAAACATTCCCCTCTGTTAGAAAAGCACTCACATAACATTCACTATTTGACGTGTCGTAGCTTTACTCCTCTACTTTGAAACAATCTTTTTTCCGTTAAAAAAACTATTGGGAACTTTACAGGGCCCTGAAACGAATGTCCGATTGTGTTTGTTAAAACCTTTATCCAACGGAATGTGTAATATGATGCAGGGCCTGATGTTATTTTTTTTTACGTTTCTTATAAAAGAGTAAACTGTGTTTGGTTGACTTAGTAGTTAGTTATGTTTGCAAGCTTGTGGTGTTTCTTTGTTTTGCCGAGATTTGATTTGTTCTCGAGATAACAGGTTGTCTGTTGATGACTGGAATCATTGGGGTCACTTTGGGATGTAACTGCTGTGAACGGTTTAAATGTCTTAAAGCACAACGAATCCAATGACTAGCAAAAAATACATCTGCCACTAATAGAAACTTGGAGATAACCTAGGGAAATACACTGTTTAGAAGTGCTTATGGATCTTGGTATCGATAACAAAATATTTACCGATTTCATGCTGAAACATTGATTGTTAAGCAAAAATGCCATTATTTTTTCACAGTAAAAATCTGGATGTTTATAAGTGATGTGTATATTTTAGAATCATCTCTGTACTGACACTAACAGGACATCTGATATGTTTCAACATTGACCACATTCTGTGGTTCTATGAAAGAGTCACTTTTTTGGTTCTTTTATCTCAAATATTTTCAGTGTGTTTTGGGGCGAGAAATGCTGTAAAGCAACCGCCTTTACTTTAAGCTCTTTAGTTAATTTCCTCCCTTTTTTGCAGCCTTGTGTGTGTGTTTTTAATTTTTTATGTAATCTCCTCTGTGCAAACTCAACACGCACTCTTTCCATTTTTGTTTCTTTGCCTTTTGCCTATTTTAAGTTCGCCTCGGCCCCCTCCTTCACCAGCTCCTCCCCCAACCCCCTAGCAGTCAGGCATTAACCACGGTAACGTCATTCAGTCGCCCACACACCTCCACTCCGGGAGTTTTCTCCTTTTCGCCTGCCAACCATGATCACGGCCGTTAAACAGAAGAGTGCTTTTGCTCCCGTGGTGCGCTCCCCGTCAGTCCGACCCCACCAGGTATGGGGCAAGCAGGTGAGAAACCAATCAAATCAAATCCATTTCAAATTTGTTTTGCAAGGCCCTGCTCCATCACGAGACTCGAAACCGATGGGGCAGAATCTTTGTTACGGCATGACGTTTCACATCCTCCCTCCAAAAACTTATCTTTCTCTCTCTGTCTTTCAATCTATCAAGGCACTAACTCATGAAACTTAAGCTCTAACTGCTCCACTTGGGTATATTTATTCTTGTTTGCCCCCCACCTGAATGTCAAACCATAGGTGAGACTGCTTAGTACTACTGCCAATGCCAAAAAGTCTGCTACTAGAATAAATTCATTTTAAATTGGGTCTAATTCTTGTTTTGCTTTTTTTCTTTTATGCTAGCTTATCACCACACGCTCCATATTAGTTTCACAAAATAGCCGTCATTTTTAGTTGCTTGCATGCCTCGTAGTTGCCATTGTTTTTTTGTAACATAACAGCGATAGCTTTAGCTACATTTTGCCTTTCATTTGATTACCATCAGTGTTTAAAAATATTGAAAAAAATCCTCAACACTCACCTCATGTTACACACATTTGTAATTAAATCTGTGTATGATAAATTGTACTGCGATCAACGCAACATTTTTGGTGATATCTCGAGAGAGAAACAAAGCGGATGCTGACGAGAGACTGTTGATGTGCATTGCAACATGTCATCCTCGTTCATAACAGTTGCTTTGATATGAATATCTTCAGAGATCTCCCCTTACCAGGGACGTCGTTTTCACCCCTTACTAGGGACGTTTTCAGTGCTATTATGTTATCGTTCTTCATTAGCCTAGTGGCGTTCTTCTTCAAATTGAGTATATTGCTGGTTATATGAGACCTCTTAGACTTAAGACTTCTTAAAGAAGGAAGAACATGAACTCTGAAACCAAGTAGAAAATGACAGCAGGTGTAGTGTGAGGCTGATGAAGAATTTAGTCAGAATACGAAAGGTCTCGAGTAAGTTGACAGTTCTGAACTTGCTCATTATCGAAGCACAGGATAAAAAGCTGCTGATATTTTTCCTTCTCACATGTGGTGTATCAGAAATTTGTATTGATATGGTATTGTTCAAATGTTTTAATTTTTTTCAAAAAAATTCAAATTATGCATTGATTTGACCGTATTCAGAACCAGCATGAAAAATGCATTCAAATGAGTCCAAACAAGCCTAGTCTTAGGTCAGTGGCTTTTAAGAGGGCTTACAAATGACAGCAGGTCATTTGGGAAGCCATCTCAAAAGCTACTGACCTAATGCCATGTGTCATAATCTATACAGAGTCTACTAGGATAGTAATGGTTAAGATGACCCTGCATAATTATATTATACCCTTCACACCTCTATATCATGCACTTTATTCTGTTAATGGAATAAAGCACATGATATAGAGTAGGTAGGGTATAATGTAATTATTCCATAACACTCAATTCAAGCACTACATAATGTACTTGTTTACTGACAAACAACATATTATGTCAATGTTCACTTACACACATACACATTTCATACTGCATGATTTAATTGTATAACACTTGGAGAATAAGTTCACATTATTCAAATCATTTCCAACTTGAATTGTTAATTCACACCCCTTCCAACTTAATGATGTTCAAATCTTTATTGCTTCTGTAGCCCACTGCAACTAAAATGGTGTCTTTGATATTGTTTTGTATGATTTCTCAATATGGAGCTAATAAGATGTAAACATCTGTATTTAGTATACTCATTTTGTGTGTGTGTGTGGAGGGGGGTCCATAAATTTTGAGTAAAGCTGTCACTTCAATGACAATTTGAACCACATTTTGGATGATTATTTTCGTATTAGAATTCACATTTTCTTGCAGATGTTTTTGTATCTCTTGTAGTATGACAAGAGAATTTGTGAATGTGAATCATCAAATTGAATGACTCTGAGACAACCACCCACACAGACACACACACACACGCACACACACACCACACACATTGCATGCACATGCTCACCCACCTACACATACATGCACACACCACATATCACTTTGGCAAAAACAAAAGGGGGGTTAAGATCTTTTGGCATAAAGTGGAAAAGACAGCCATAGAAATACTGTGTGCAATATGAGGAAAGATTTTTCTAGAGAAACCTTCGTATTTCCCTGTTAAGAGTGATAATTAAGAACCATTTTTTTAAACTGATAACATTCTTATGCATAGCATAATATGTTTTTTTGGGGTACAGGAGAATACCAGATTAAAAGTAGTTTCACCAAATATTTCATCATTAACGCAATAATCCCTTATTTTATGTGCCACATGTTGAAATTTTGGTATTGTTTGATATGTGTTTAATGAACTAAAAACCACAGAAAGTCAAGTAGTTGTAGATGATCGTCTTATCTTGAAATAGTCTGTTTTTACAATTAAAATTATAGGTTTAATTGATAAGATTTTTCCCTGAAATTTTCTCACTTAAAAGTAAAATTGGTGATAATTAAGGCTTCATTCTTTTCAAATAAGAGCAAAAATCAGAAAAAAATAGTTTTGTCCTAAAAACCACATATTATTTCTCTCTTTGAAGTTCCCTCTTAAAATTCATCTTTACATTTAAGGTAGAAACTTTAGCAATATGGATTAAAATCCAACTTGATAGTTGTGCTCTTTGTATCAAAATGTACTCAATTAAGTTGACTTGGATATTCAGAGTTCCACACCAGTTGAAATCGTGTCTTGACCAGGAATCCTGCTCATCACTGATCTCCAAGAAACACGTTATCTTTAAAACTCTGAGTCATGCAGGAACTGTAGCCAATTGGAGTTATGTAGTATATGTGCTAAATGCCCCCAAAACTAGAAATCAAGGCTGGTATTCTGAAAGGGAGACTAACTTTAGACCTGGGTTTAAACCAGGGTTAGTCCTACAAGAGGGGACCTTTTTTCCTTTCAAAATACTGTGAAAGTTAAATGTAACAGGTGAGAAAATTCCTCATGGATGGGCTGGATGAGGAATTTTCTCACCCGTTGCAGCACACTTTTAGAGTATGTTGTAAGAAAAAAAGGTCCTCTCTTGTAGGACTAACCCTGGTTTAAACCCAGGTCTAAAGTTAGTCTCCCTTTCAGAATACCAACCCAAGAGTAAATGTGTGAACTTTGTGGCGTCTCCCTCCATGCCAGTGACACGCTGATCATCCAAGCGAGGATAATTGTATACAAATTTCACCTCACCAAAATCGTCTCAGTAATTGTAAACCAGTGTTGCATTGCATTAGAAAATCTAGTATTACAATGTCATTGACTGAGCCTTACATTAACTCAACCGAGACAAAAATTTGTCAAAAACGAGAGGAAAATGACAGCGAATAAAGAGCACACGTGAGCACAAAATTGGCATTGAATAAAGTGCATTATTGAATGTAAAGGAGGACCATGTTTATATAGTTGACTTTTGTTAGACAATGGAGGGGCTTAAAGGGCATTTTTATACTTAACGCACAAAAGAGCAAAGTATATAGCCAATGGGGTTGAAAATCGCTATAGAGGTAGTACTATATGGGCTAGGCCCCAGGTGAGTAGTGGGGGTTAGTTGGACTGGTCATAGACCGAAAAAAAAAAAAAAAAAAAATTAAATCATGATTGCTAGAACCATTTTTTTAAACTGATAACATTCTTATGCATAGCATAATATGTTTTTTTGGGGTACAGGAGAATACCAGATTAAAAGTAGTTTCACCAAATATTTCATCATTAACGCAATAATCCCTTATTTTATGTGCCACATGTTGAAATTTTGGTATTGTTTGATTTGTGTTTAATGAACTAAAAACCACAGAAAGTCAAGTAGTTGTAGATGATCGTCTTATCTTGAAATAGTCTGTTTTTACAATTAAAATTATAGGTTTAATTGATAAGATTTTTCCCTGAAATTTTCTCACTTAAAAGTAAAATTGGTGATAATTAAGGCTTCATTCTTTTCAAATAAGAGCAAAAATCAGAAAAAAATAGTTTTGTCCTAAAAACCACATATTATTTCTCTCTTTGAAGTTCCCTCTTAAAATTCATCTTTACATTTAAGGTAGAAACTTTAGCAATATGGATTAAAATCCAACTTGATGAGTTGTGCTCTTTGTATCAAAATGTAAGTTGACTTGGATATTCAGAGTTCCACACCAGTTGAAATCGTGTCTTGACCAGGAATCCTGCTCATCACTGATCTCCAAGAAACATGTTATCTTTAAAACTCTGAGTCATGCAGGAACTGTAGCCAATTGGAGTTATGTAGTATATGTGCTAAGTGCCCCCAAAACTAGAAATCAAGAGTAAATGTGTGAACTTTGTGGCGTCTCCCTCCATGCCATTGACACGCTGATCATCCAAGCGAGGATAATTGTATACAAATTTCACCTCACCAAAATCGTCTCAGTAATTGTAAACCAGTGTTGCATTGCATTAGAAAATCTAGTATTACAACGTCATTGACTGAGCCTAACATTAACTCAACCGAGACAAAAATTTGTCAAAAACGAGAGGAAAATGACAGCGAATAAAGAGCACACGTGAGCACAAAATTGGCATTGAATAAAGTGCATTATTGAATGTAAAGGAGGACCATGTCTTTATAGTTGACTTTTGTTAGACAATGGAGGGGCTTAAAGGGCAATTTTATACTTAACGCACAAAAGAGCAAAGTATATAGCCAATGGGGTTGAAAATCGCTATAGAGGTAGTACTATATGGGCTAGGCCCCAGGTGAGTAGTGGGGGTTAGTTGGACTGGTCATAGACCGCGCCCACGGGTCATTCTCTACAGAGAGAAAGTCAGTAGAAACAATAGCGTGTTTGGTGTGTAGGGAAATGGCTTAGGCCAAAAGTCGCTGACCGATTCCTAAACAAAGTGACGGCAGACAACAGTTTCAAACTGTAACCTGAACGTCGTACTATGTTGAAAGCAAAAGTTTTTGTCAAAAAATCAATTGTCTTTGGCTGACATCTGGAGTAAAAGTACCCTCATAATAACTTGGAAAAGGAGGCAAAGTGAAATTATTTCTTTAAAACAAAGTGTAAAAGGTCAGTGAACTGATGTCAGTGGTGATCAGTAAAAAAGTTAAACTGTGCTTGCTTGCTATCAAGAAAATAATTAAGTTGAAAGTGTTTGAACATTCCAAAATAGTTGTCTCTGAGTGCTCGTTTGCAGAGAAGCTTTTAAGTTAAAAGTCAATTAAAAGAAATTCATTGCAATTACTATAAAAAAGCACAGCAGTACAACTGTTTTATCAGTTTGACATGTCAGTATATTGAGGGAGCCTTAAATGAAAGTACTTTTGACATAAATTGCCACTTGATTGAGAAAGAAGTAATCATTAAAGTGGATTAAAATTGGCCAATTTCTGAAGCTGCACAAAATAGAATGAAATTTTAAGGTGTTTTTAAAAAATTTTTGCACCACTTCAGTGCCAAAGATGAGAGTAAGTTTAGTAACATGCAAAATATGTTTCATAGTCATAGTAATCAACTTTTCTCAACATTGCAAAATTTAATCCCAACAAAAATTTGCACAAAATAGAATTGAATCCAACAAATGTTTGTACAAACAGAGTGAAGTCCGCATAAAGAGTGACGTTTGCCAATCTTTGCTAATTCCAATTGTAACACTCTCTTCTAAAACCCATTAGTCTAAATTGATCTGTACGATTAACGAGCTTTGTTACGTGTTCCATAAAAATGAAGAGGACTTTTAGGTCATTGACCAGTGAACCAAAAAAAAAGCCAGAACTGACCCCAAGAAAAAAAAAGTGTAGTGTTCTTGCCGTCCTTTTACGTACGTGAATGAGCATGGGGAAAACACACAGCACATCTGTCGCAACATTAGAGCTGTAATTAGTAATGCCTATTGACACCATTGTGTGTGCGTGAAAGAGATTGATCGGAACAGTGGTCGACACCTAAAATAAAAGGCTCGAGCACTTACCCAGTGTGGCCAAACACGCGGTTACTCATTCCAGTGGTCAGTTATAAGGAAGTGGTGGGCAGTGACTGGCTGCGGTAAGCTTCCTGATTTGAAGTGACAGGTTGCTATTGATTGCTATTGACGAGGATTGACCAGGGGCAATTGGTCGTCAGAGTGTAATAGCACAGTGTGGGTTTTTCTAATTGAAAAGCTAAGTACACGGTGAGGTTTTGAGGGCTATTGAAACAAATTGGAGTCAGTGTTTACAGAAACTGCGGATTTGGTCAATTTTGTGGCAGTTTTGTGTGGATTATTTAACAAAGCAAGCAAACACAGTATATTCATAACAGTTTGAATAAGGAGATTAGATAAATAAAAAAGTTAAGGCCAGAAAATGAGAGCCATGTGAATTGCAAAGGGGAGAAAGTGCATCTGCCCTGTTACCTGTCAGACCGCTGGTGTGGCTGGCAAGTTTTAACGTGTACAATTATGTATTTCTGCAAGGCAAAAAAAGTCTTTTAAACGTGAATGTAGCAAAAAAAATGAATTTATAGCCAATCAAGTCAATAATGGGATATAATAGGCTCTTAAGTGATGAAAAATAATTGCATTAGTTTTAAATAAATTTGCATAAATGTTCATATCCTTTGTTATTCATTTGACGAATTAAAGTGGCATAGTTACGATAATTTTTGATTACAAAAAATTACCGTTGGGGGATCCGAAATTTGCCCTAACGTCAATTCTATGCAGAAACAAAGAACTTTTGTGAAGAACATTCACCCTAATTCCATTTAAAGGGGCGTGTTCGATTCGTCTTGGGACCCCCCTGATTTACCCGGAAGTAGTATCGATTTTGGATATCAGATGAATGTCGTATTTTTCTCATTGTCGTCCTGAAATTGAGCCTCGAATCCATTTCATTTTCCCAAGATATAAACAAAAAACGGACGGTTTAGTGGTTAACCACTTATTAGCACAGTATTGAATAGGGCTTTGCAACATGCCTTATTGCGTCTACATCCAAAACGCAAGTTTGTTTCCCACGGTACTTGATTGGGGTGTATGTGCCAAGTGCCAGGCTCCTCATATCACGTTAGAGAACACATACACATAAATCGGACACAACCACTTAAGAAAGTATCATAATATTTTGTAACACTAATTATAGTAGTAATAATAAATAATCGGAAAATAATAAGAAAAAATAATAATGATAATATACAAGTATTGGGAGGATAAATTACCATTTACATAGGCTATAATGGTGGTATAACAGGTGCAATGTGTAGTCCTGCTGCAGACAGCCTGGCCATACAAGTTCTCAAAATTTTGCATGATACTTTCACAGAATAATGTGCAACTCCACTCATATGTGTAACAAATGATCAACATGGAGAAACATAAAATGTCCCTAGGGTTCTATTTAGTGCATGTGAAGACCAATATCTCCTAAAGGTACATTGTTAAGGGGAATATTATAAACTAATAATAAGTGAATCAAAATCGTTCCTTGAAATCAAAAACGAGTTATAAAAGGGGAGAGTGTATTTGAATAGTGTCACTAGTTAAACTTCCACACACACACTACTTCAATAGTAAACACCAGACATGCCCTAAAAAGTACATGGACCTCTGTGGTCAATTGACCTTGATCCATGCTGCCATACATTGGCACTATTCAACAACCAATTAAACACTAATTAGGATGCTTTTATTTAGAGTCAATTTATTTGGGGTGTTTGACAGGACAATTGCCTAATTCCCTATAACTTATTGATTTAGGAAGATAAATAGCCAAAACAAAAGAAGCAAATTGACAATGTTGAAACATTCACAGCCATTCATAAAACAGGAGGTGAGCAACACACACCCAACATACACACACCCAACATACACAAACCCAACATACACACACCCAGCATACACACACCCAACATACACACACCCAACATACACACACCCAACATATGCACACCCACCCATTACATCAAAATTGCTATATTAATGTTCTGCGCTTCTATTTTCCCACCCCACCCTACCTTTAAACTCGTCAAAATATAATGCACAATCCTACAAATAATACACACAAGCATAAACATAATGCACCAAATTATAAAACAATGCACAAAATCTTAAACATATAATCATAAACATAATGCACACTCATAAACATAATGCACACTCATAAACATAATGCACATACTTCATAAACAATTAACAGATAGTCCTGCTCTATAAAGATCCCTTCATCATATCTACCACAGGCTCAGTTTCTCCTATACCACACCATCAACAAGTATATTCAACCTACTGACACTAAACACTCTAAAGTTGTCTTGCATGTTAAAGACAAGGCCTGTATTGACAAAAGAGTTTAGTCCTAATTTAACTCTTAGTCCAGAACTAAGTTCTACTAGGAAGGACTGTTTCAATAAATTGGGGTTCTTTTCTTAATAGTCTTACTGTTAAAATGTGAAACAGAAGTACAGGAGACATTAAAGCTGAGAACTTATGTCTAAGTTGTTTGCCTTGCGTGAAGATATCAAAACAGAATAGAAATCAAAAGGACTTCCCTGGTGGCCGTAATTCCTGGACTAAAGCCCGATTGTATACTACATTCGCGTCCGCGATATCGCGGCTGCTAGGGAAACTTGACCCGATTTTTTATTGCCTCGGCGAAAGAATTTCTATCGCGCGAGGGATTTTGAGCCTTCGTGGAGAGTTGAATTTTGTTCAACTCCCGGCGATATCGCAGACGCGAAAATTCTCTGATTGGCCGTTCAAGGAACCAAGGTCGGGCGATGACCTCATGAAAACCAAGCTGAACCTGTTCTTAAAAATCTCCCTATCAGCCCGATAATCAACAGCAATACTCATCCAATGAAGTATACATTAAATGGACACTTATTAAAAGCTATGGATGTAGTGCGAAAAAAAAGTATGATCCCATATGAGGCATGATTATTTTTAAGGATATCGTAAAGATTGTTTTGGCGTTAGTACGAAATCTTTGTTTACCCACCTCATTATTCTGAGCTCTGCATCCTAAATGTGATATATGGCCAACCCATGTGTACAAATGTAGGTACTACTAACTGGTCATCATCAAACTGGCCATTTAACAATGATAAAAGTCATGCAAAAATCATTGAAGATGTGCGAAACTTATATGGTAAAAACAATACAAAATATTCCAGAACATGTACATTATTTGCCAAGAATTCAAAATGCAGATTGGCAATATCCGTCCTATATTACTTGATCAACAGGCATGGGTAACAAATTTTAATCAACTTTGACCTAGTATCGTAAATATATCGCTCGTCTATTCTAGTTTCTAGAGCTCATCGGGAAATCAAGAGCTATATCGTAAAAATACGGAATGGTATGTACATAATTCTCTAAATTTTTATGAAAAATGCCAACTGGCAACATTTGTTGTCAATAAAATAATACAGCAACAACTTCCGCGAGATGAGACATTTGTCGATCGGAGTATACAGGACTTTATCGCGCGATATTGCGATGTAAAATTTCATCGCAGCATCGCGCATGAAGCGATAGTGGAGTATACATCGGGCATTAAGAGTTGAAAGCGTACCATTAGTATTTTGTAATACGGGCCAGAGGAGACCATCAAATCCTTTGAATGTGTTAGATGTAGGAGTATATTTGATGCTTGTATTATGGCCTGTGTAAGTGTGTGATTAAAGATACAATTTATATTCCCTTGTTATTGTTAATATCAATATTTTCCATAGTGTTTGATTTTACTTAAATCATAGTCTAGAATCAAAAGCTGACAAGTATCCTGCCCTTTGTTGTTTATGATACAGAAGTTATTCAAAGTAGCATTCACCACCATTCCTCGTACCTTATAACACAGGAACCGCTGCCATGATGTCACCACCCTCTTTCTGCGGTGTCGGCGGACCGTTCGCTCTCCCAACGTTGGTTGCTTCATAGTACAGCAGTATTTGGACAGCCCTAGCAAGTAAATAATACCAAAAAAACACTGAAAACTTTGGACAATTTTAGTTGCATTGTGACAACCCGCTGGCTACTTGGAGAACCTTGGTGGTTCCAAACACAGCGGTGCAACAAACGGCGGGAGCCGAACTAGGGACCTTGTTGCCCCATGGAGGGAACTTAAATGAATCAGAGGTGAATGAGATCAACTAGTGTTGGCATTGTTTTGTGGAATCTCTTCCACTTCAGGGCGTCATCAACTCAAGTGTTTAACCAAATTGAACCCACTGGTTCGACAGGGATGTATTTTATTTGGGGGCTGTTTTGGTCACCAAATTACCATATAGGCGATTGAAGGCCTTTCAAGAATATTATTAGCAGCATATTTTGTGTTGTGTACCAGATGGGGGAAACTAACCCCCAGAATATATGGGAAGTGTCTAAACAAACACAGGAAAACTAGCAGAAGAAATGTACTAGACACATTGAGACCATTTTGGCCTGAATTATCGATATGTGCTCATGCTTGCTAAAAAAATGAAACAAGGGGGTGAAAGGAGAGTTAAACTTGGTGTCTCCTGAAAGTTTGCGACAAACTTTGTTGTTTCTAGACGTTCATTATATCATTCCATGTAAACGGGATGTGATTTTTAAAAGGAATTGTGTTCGTTTTTTTTCTTTTCTTTTTTTAAAGAAAACATAAATAGTTATATATATATAAGAGCACACAGTGCATGGGACTGTGCCAAACTTGGAAATTGCTGACGATGAGGAGTGTTTAATCATAAAAAATGTATTTTAATTGTAAACTTGTAAACATATGTGGAATTTATTCAAATGAAACCACATCATAGAATTTATATCAGATTAATTAGAGAGGGAGTTGGGGTTTTTGTCATTCTATGTATGTCACCTTGTTTGCCTAAAAAAAAGGGGAAAAATGTCAAAAATTGAAAAACGTCCACCTGATGTGAGTGTGCCAAGAAGAATCATGCAAATGCAACCTAACCCCTGGGCTCTACCGGCCGATTCGATTGGTTATACAATAGGATTATATGAGGTAATTATAGCCAATTGGAGACATGGTAATAAAAGAGCTTAAATGTTCATTCAGCTATATAGAAGGTTATTTTGATTGGTTACTCAGAGGTTAAATCATGTAATTTCATAATGGACCAAGCAGAGATGGTTGGTAGGCCTCAGGGGTTTTAGATTTTTTTTAAAATAAATAAGGAAACCAAGAGATGTGAGTATGGTTTTTATCAACAAGAACACCTTTTTTGTTCTGCCCATTTTGGTACATATTGGCTTGTTAAGTATGGTATTGCAAAAAAAAGCTGCCATTATTATTTTTGTACTAGCAATGTTAACTGTTACAGATCGGGTATTCTGAAATATTTTCACTTTTAGGTGCAAGGATGTGTTAATTTTAAACAAATGTCTAACATTCTGAGCCATATCGGGTAAAAGAAGGCAAGATTTAAGTAGAGAATTCAAGTAAATCAAACTCTTTGGAAAAATGACGAGTACCTTTAAAGTAAGATATGCAGTTCCATCACAGGTTTCAAATTTACAAGTCGAGATACAATATTAATTCATTGTACTAGAAACCTTTGGAAGTGTTGTTCATCTGTATTTTGTTTTAAGACGTATCTTCGTATTTCCCACTGTAGAATTTGTTCTTTTGCTTCTGGCCTAACAGGTACTTCAAGACTTCCGAAAAAGCCACGACCTCAAAACAGGTTATTATTTACTTGTACTAACAGTTCTCAGCATTTTTCTCATAAGAGTGTGGGTTTGGAACAGAGAGCCACCCAAAGAAATCAAGTTTATCTTGCAAGACATACCAATGTATTGGAGAAATTATATTACGTAGGAATTTATACAATTACAGAAAAAATAATATTGTGAAAAAAAATAAAAAAAATAAAAAAAATAACACATTTTTAAAAATAAAATTTTGAGTTGATGGTATTCATTGTTACCTTGACACATATAGGACTGTGTCATTTGGAGGTATTAAGTGTAGTGTATGTTAACTAAAATTACTTTTTTCACAAAAAAACTAAAAAATTACAAAATTCAAATTAAACAAAATCAAAGTTATTAAATTTCATAACCATATTCAGAATCAGCAAGAAAAATGAATTCAAATGAGTCCAAACAAGCCTAGTCTTGCGTCAGTGCCTTTGAGATGGCTTCCCAATGACTGCAGGTCAGGTGCGTAACCAGCATGTTGGTTCTGAGGGGAAAAGTTCCTGGTATTTTCAAAATATTTCCTGACTACACACAGAAATGTCCTGGTTGCAGGGCAGAATGTAATTATATGTATAATCGGTCTTTTCCTGATTTTACCTGAACAAATTTGAGGGGCAGTTCCCCCCTTCTGTCACCCCACTAGCAGCACTCCTGCTGCAGGTCAATTTGGGAAGCCATCTCAAAAGCCACTGCCTATAAACCTATACAGAATCAACCAGGTTGTGAAAGGGTTAAGACACTTTGTCTATTGGTTACATGGGTCTGTACCAGATTCCTAGTGTCAAAGGAGAACCAAATCTTGTTTATATTTTAAAGACAGTTTCTAAAATCATAAGGGTGAATTGTAGATAGTGATTAAACAGTCTGTGCTAATAAAGTGTTCAGTGAAAAGGGGGCTTTGAATGACAAACATTTCCAATTTCCATAATGAATACTAATTGTGATATTTTTTTAAAAATGTATATGAACTTGATTGCCCAAGATATGCCCAAAGTATTCTGAAATATGGATATGTTTTTCTTCTTTCTGTTAAATATCACATATTTCAACTCATATTTGTAACAAAATAAGGGAAGGGAAAAAATGCTGCCCATAAAAAAAGTTTGAACAGTTTGAGATTGTACGTTGCGACATGCCGTCCAAGGTGTATTTCCTGTGATACTTTGCTGTAACTAGTTACAAATTACTCTCAATCTCAAGGGCTCTGCACCATGTTACAAACAGATAAGGAACTTGGCACTTGTAGAGTGCGTTACAATTGATACCTCTTATCAGTGGCTCACATTCAAACTCTGCATTTGTGTATACTGTTTGTCGAACTGTGCCCCCCTGGGAATGAGGATGTTTGTATTATTTTTTCCGAACCATGAAGTCGCAGACACTTTCCATCAAAGCAGACGTAAGTTTTGTGTGAATAAGACCTCTTGCAGACAGATAAAAACACCCGTTCACTAAAATATTGTATTTTAGATTGTACGGGGGAAATAGATTCTTAACACTATATTCAGGTGACTAGAGTTCAAAATGTTTTACATTTTTGTCAAAAATGTCAAAATTATGCTTTTTGGGGACCATATTTGGTATCAGCATTGAAAATATATGTAAATGAGTCCAAACAAGCCTAGTCTTGGGTTAGTAGTTTCTGAGATGGCTTCTCAAAAACTACCGACTTTTTATAGCTTATACAGAATACAGAATTTACCAAGGTGGGAAGAGTTTGAACAGCCGCAGCTCATCTTTGTTTTGATGGATTCCTCTGACTTCTCTTCATGGTTCAACTTAGTGTTGTAGCATAGCTAGGATCGGGCAGGACAAGGCACCGTAAGAAAAATATGTTGTCACAATTCTAGTTGCGTTTCTACTTTCTGATTTTGTTAGGTATGTAGTTACACATGTGTATGATTTCCGAACATGTCAAGATAACAGAAACTTATTATTATAAGTAAAATGGTGTGTGCAAGTAGTAGGAGAAATTAGGACAATTCTGCTCTGAATTCCTTATTGTTTAAAAAAGATAAAAACTACAAAAACAGTATCTACCAATTCCCTTATCCCTTCATTTGCCTAATCAATTTGCACTCTATCAAAACACTTAAGTTCTAGCATATTACTTTGTGAAAACTTTCTTCACAACTTCAATAAAAGAGAGTTGACTAATGCAATAGAATGTAAGGACTTCATCCAGGATATGAAGAAAATTGACTTGCGTTTTACATATCATAGCTATCCAAAAAGCCGATCTGGAAAATCTCCATATTATCAATACTAAGCTACCACTTGTTGTTTTTACTCTTTAACCGGAAACATCGCCAGGTTTTGCGACAGCTACCACGCCAAAGCTTAACACCCCGTAGCTCTGGTTATGCTAAACACAGGGACTTGCTAACACATACATACACCAGATGTAATTGTTACGCTCTACACTTTTTTTGAACCGATGCATTTCCTGAACTGGCAACTCACTTCCTGTTGCCAATCGTCCTACATTATTATTTTTTTTGATAGGGGTAAAGGGGAATGAGCAGGGGGTTCAATAAATCAAGACTGTACTGAAAGAAGAGCTGGTTACGCTTGTCAAGAGTTTGTTAAAATAACTCGTGCCTATGTTGGGACCGCCATGGCCCATTGACTATGTGAGATGTCCACCCCAGGGACATTATGGAAGGCCACTTTTAAACTTCTAGATTTTGTCTTTTTATCATCGAGACAAAATTGTTTGAGTGAACGTATGGAACGTAACAAATGCATAATCCAGAGCTGACACTTAAATCAGAGTTTGAAAAGTTAGAGTGTGACATGAATTTCCAGAATTGACTTTTTGAAGTAGTTTGCTAATATTTTATCTTGGATCTGCAAATTGACACTTTCCTTGTTTACACTTTCTGTCAAATTTTCAGTTGAATCTTTGATTCAGCTCAAACTAACAGAAAGAATGTGTGAATAAACTCAGTATTTGGGATGAGGCTTGATGCACCTTTTTTTATATAAATTTTATTGTCATGAATTTTATACAAAGTGCTTCAAATTAGTTCAATCCAAGACATGATGGCTGCTATTCTTGAACAAAGTCTAACTTGAGAACTGGGTTTAAACCAAGGTTAGTCCGTCATAAGTGGACCTTTTTTCCCTTATGACATATGCTGAAAGTGTGGAAATAGGTGAGCAATTTCTCATGAATTGGTGGAATTACCCATCCATGAAACACTTTCAGAATACATTGGAAGAAAAAAGAGTCCACTCATTAAGGATCAACCCTGGTTTAAACCCGGGTCTAAAGATAGACTCCCTTTGAGAATAAACCAGGGTTAGCCCATTTATGAAGGACTGACCCTGGTTTAAACCCAGGTCTAAAGTTAGACTCCCTTTGAGAATATCAGTCATCAACTAACCCTATAAACCAGATTTGTTGTACCTATACTTGTAGTCAAGTACTAATTTCTGTATTTCTGTACAAGACTCCAATTCCCCATTGGTACTTGGACGTTGGCAAAGATACCCAGGAAGCAAAGGTCCAATGTACAGAATGCTTCATACTGAACTCTGCCCTGGGGGATTATGTATTTTCAACAATAAATTTTACAAACCCAACCAATTGTGTTATTCTGGAAGTATGCATTAGCCATGGCTTGGGGTAGGTGTTATTCAACAATTTGGGCGTGGAAAAGGGTTTTTAGGGCAAAAATGATGACCTGAGAGAGGTACTCCCCAGGAGAAATGACAAAATGTTGTGACTAAACAATGCTTGTTATTTGGGAAAAGTGAAAAGCTAGTAGATTAACTGTAGAGCTGACTGTTAGTGATCGAAAAATATGTTACTTTATTGATTATCATTTTAGCTTAGTAGGGACGACAAGAAGCTTTGTCTGATTAATCCCTTGGGCACTACTACCTATGATACAATCTGATTGGCTCATTACAGGATACAACATGAGATAGGCCTCTGAGTAACCAATCAAAATAGTGCTTCTATATCTCATGCAACATACCACCCTTCTTACAATGTCTGTGATTGGCTATATGATATTACCTACCAAGTGACCCAATCAAAATAGAGCTAAAGGTATATTTTGGAAACGGTACTCTCTTTACGACGAAGTGAAACCAAGGCGGATACCTTATTTTAAGTGGAGAACGAGGCCGGAGGCCGAGTTCTTCCACGCAAAAATAATGGTGTCGCCGCGGGTTCAATTCGTCGTAAGAGAGGAGTACCGGTTCCCAAAATCTACCTTTTTTCTCATTCGTAAACAGCTTATCATTTAAGGTACACTCTTTAACCCAATTTCGCCAAGACATGAGACACACCCTTTACGGCGTAAAACAAACAAGAAAGGACTGCACCAAACAGAGTGACACATCGAACAAACCGGTTGAAACGCAAAACGATCATACGCAAAGAGACGCAACGATGGCAGGCGCGCGCGAAAGTAACAAAGTAGCAAACGCGGAGGTATGACCGAGCGCTTCAACCTAAAAATACTTCAATACGCCAGCGCATTACTACCTGGGTCCATAAAAAGAATTAAACCCGGGCATCAACCAATGAATGGCGTACATTTTAACAGGATGTTAGGAATTAGTGCGGTAGATGCCCAGTGGATAAGTAGGTAGTGCCCGAGGGGTTAATCAAATTTCAGAAGATTGTATTTTCAGACATGAAGTGGCTAAGTTTTCAGTCCACTGCAAGTCCTCAACGTTCATCCGTTTGGGTTTTATTTTAAGTGGGGTGTAATTGAGAATTTTAACAAAATGCAGCTGTTGTAGGGCTGAAGAGACATGATTGTAAAGGGCCAGCCTCATAGGCCTGTAATTAGTGATTAACCGATTAGTGATTAATTATCAGAAATCCAAATTGTAACATGCCAGTTAGCCATTTGAAGTATTGCTATAGATCCGATGGTGGGGTGTGTGAGGATATCCCATTAAAATAGAAACACAGTACCAAAGTGGTTTCTAGAAGGTTACAAAACCAGCTTTAAAGATGAATACATAAATGATCTTTGTGCCAATGCATAGAATGCTTTATAGTAAAAAATGAACAGGAAAATAGCTTTTTTTCTAAGGCATACACTTGCCAGACCATTTGTATTATATTATGTATTTATGGTGTAGTTGTATTATTTTACTGGCATATATTCGGAGGGTTAATAAGGAAAAAAAAAATTCCTCCTGACCAAAAAAATATGGGTCTGTGTTGTAATATTTTTCAGCTGTAGCTATGATGGGGAATATATAAGAAAGAAGAGTAAGATTGACCTTTGACCCCAATTTGTGTACAATTTTGTTGGGGTTGTTGTGTGAAGTTGCTTTGAGTTTTTTGTTTTCACATGTCAACACTGAAATCGCAGAACCGAGTAGATACATACAGCTGTGGGTGATTTGATCAAAAACTATTACTACCATATTGCAAAATTTGTTTCCCAACCTCATTCTGTATATTTTTCTCAAAAGTCACCCGTTATTGAAACCAAGTACAAACAAGTGATCTATGTTCTCCAGTCATTATACTGAATCAGAAGCAAAACAGTGGGGTGAGCACCAGAGGTGGTCCGAGGTACCTAAAAGCAAAATTTGCATATTCCAACTAAAGGCCATTTTTAAAGATTGCCAGATGCCTTTTCTTAGTACAATTTACTTTCAAACTTGATGCCACTTGGTAAGCACCTATCGGCAATGGATTTGACATTTTACCCCATGGTAATGGGAGGCAAGCAATTGGTTAGGTGTCTTGCATAAGTATCTGTAAACTATTCGCATGAGACTCGAACCCCACAGGCCTAAAAAACAGCAAATCTCTAGGCTCTCAATAAGTTCCAGGAGTGTAAACAATGGTAATTTGAAACCAAAAACCTTTGGTCTCATCTCCTGGGGACCAGCAATGGGACAGGGTTGACTAGTGGACCTTGTTTTATATAAGCTCCGAAGTCTGTCATGAGTGAGGGAGGAATCTCGATCATTCAGATTGCCACTGAGAAATAGGGAAATCTGGGTTCAGAAATACCTCATCTTCTTTGCCTGGGCTAATACCTCTTGCAACCTCCTGGCCTATGCTACGGAATAATATATTGAAAGGGCAAATAAAAAAAGGTCCTTTGTGTATGCTAAGGTTAGATTCATGAACTCAACGGGATATGGATGCAACTATAATTTCCAACATCAGAGGGCTTTCTGTTTTAAATGCACGCCACTGTTTGACATACACAATGGTAAAGTATAGGATTATGATTTGTTGTTACAAACCAAAGTTTTTGTAATGATTGTGAATGGTCGATACCACGTATGTGCATATATGTTTGTGTTTTTTCAAGGATGATGAAAGGGTTTTTTTAAAAATAAAAACCTTAGAAAAAGGCCTGACTGGTGATTGGTATATATTTTTGCCCAGTAGGGCCTAAATGGTGGTTTTGCTGAATGTGTATCAGCCAAAAAAACAATTGAAGTGTTTTGTATACAAGGACCACGGGGAAAGGGTTTAGAAATAGATGAATGGACCCCCCTATATCTATATATTTTCGTTTATGTCCCATCAAAAGGAATCTTAATGTGAATTGGGTTGTGAAACTATGTCATTGTCCATTTTTTTGCCAACGTCTGTTATAGATGAATATTTGGAAGCCAATATTGCTTTATGTCGTTCTTATGCTTGTATTATATATAATAATAGAAAGTGACTCTTTTTAAAAATTTCCATGGTAACAGAGAAATTGAATATTATAATGGGGCAAAACCATGGTTGTTTTAATGGGTGAACAAATAAAATGCTGCACCTAACTCTAAACTTGTCTTATTCAAAATTCTTGTATTGTTTGTATTTTTTTATCTTGCACATGAAGTCAACATACTCAATGTGCCACATAAAATGGACCCCCTTGGGTGACTATGGGCTCTTACAATACCCGATCCAAAGGCTTAATAACCTCAAGTACAACTGGTGGTATTTGGGTCAATAAAACGTGTATATGGGGCCGAGACTGACTGCTTGTAGCATGGTTGATGACCCTGTCAAGGTTAGGTCGTAACCTTAGAAAGGCTTCCTCTGGCACAAAGCTTAATCTGAACCTGTAACCTTGGACCATTGAAACAAACCATTGGGTTGCCGACATTTGGGTAAACAGATGTGCAAGATTCAACTTGGTGCCAGGGGTCTTGTAAGGTCAGAGCATGCCATCTACTTTTCATAGCATGGACCTCTAAGGTTAACGTTATGACCTTGGCTCAATTAGGTCACTGTATTTTCACGTATTAAAGAGGACAATCCGCTATTTCATTGCACAAAAGTTAACTTCATTAAAAAAATTGGCGTAATTGTTTGAGTTATGGATACACGGTGGGAATATAAGTACATAAGGTGCTTATAATCATCCCTCCTTGCACTTTGGGAACAATTTGCAATCATGGAAGATATTTGTGGATTTTCCCTTTGAGTAGGGTATTTTTACACTAGTGAATCTGGGTCCAGTTACTCTGTATATGCCAGTCAAAGATTAGGGTCCCAGAAACAAGAATATAAACGTCTATAGTTAAAATCTGACATCGTGTGCGTCAGTAATTCTATTATGTATCAGATTTATTCTTCGCATCTTCAGTGTTTCTTGTTTAATTTTTGTTATACCTGTGTATGTCTTATTATTCATAACCTTATTTTTATTTCCCAAATAATCTGTAATAACTTTTGAATGCTTTGTAGCTTATCAATGCTGTTGTGGTGGTAGCCAAATGTTTGCGCCCCAATTTGTCACTTATGTCTGAATGAAATGTCTTAATGAAGAAAAAAATAATAAAAAAATCAAAAATAAAAATGTTGTTTATCAGAGAATGAAACTTGTGCAGTTGTTTTCCTGTTCTTAATTTGAGTGCCTCAATTTCAACACTTCCACAGTTGTTGGTACATTTTGTGACCCCACTTTGCTTGCCCGGCTTGAAATTTAGCAGCCTTTATGGAATAAAGAGCATGTGATACTGTACCTTATTCCATAAACAGGCTGCTGAATTCTGAGTCGGGCAAAGTGGGGTCACAAAATGTACCAACCGCTTGCACACACACATACTTTATCAGCAAACATGAACTGAGTTTCCTTATGACTGCATCCTATCTAACCGAGAACACATCTGTCCCAAAGTAATCGACACACCATGGACACCCAAATTGCACGTTCTGAACACTTACTATTGAACTGTGACCCATCCTGTACCCCCAAACATGTACGTGTTTTAAACATACTTTAGTTTATGTTATTTTCGATCTGCTGAACATAACTGGATGTCCATGGTTGCAGGTGTGGTTACAGTCAGGCCAGAGGATGATTTCAGAATAACCCCATCATACAATATATGCTTTGTGCAGACCTGTTAGTGGGGTTTTGGAGAAAAGAAATATAGTGTGAAACTGGGTACAGAGGTCAAAAACAAGCTGAAAATTAAAGAAGCTAAATTCTGACTTTTTTGAAAGCATAAAAAACTGAAATCAGCTATAATGCTGAACTCGCACAGGCCTCTTTGTAGTTCAACCCAGGGTAGATACCAGGGTCAAGTAACAGTCTTGCACATCACATAGATTCTAACAGTAAATTTCAATTTGTGGGATATTTGAATTATTTTCAAGGTTCAAACATCAGTCGATTAAGTTGATGCCTATTATGTTTATCAAGTCTATCATCCCCAGAGATTTTCATCGACTGACTACTAAGAGAGATAAGGCTAATTTAAAACATGTTGTTTACTACAGAATTCTGCACCCTGGTGATTACAATTTTGCATGGGATTGTGGGGCTTTCTGAAAACATCTTCTGCAGTCAGGCTAAGGTCAAAGGTGGGTGATCCAATCAATCTTGTACCCCCTTTTTACTCCCATCAAAATTGCAATTTTGGTGTCAGAATAAAGTGAAATTTAAGGAACACAAATTGTTTCCTTTTGGTATTATGAACAAAAACATCTACGAATGTAGTTGACCACATTAATTAACACACACTGTCCTATGGGCCAATTTAGCACACATTTCTGCTTCTACTGTCCAAACTGGATTGATTTGACTCAAAATTTGTAATCAGATGCTTCCATGTGATGGACAAAACATAAGGAAAATCGGACCATGATCGAGTTAGCCACCTTTCAATACTGGGATAAATTTCAAAATGATCAAAATGTTGCTCATTTTCACATCACCTTGTGCCAGATTTCAAGGATTAAAATAGTTTATATTTTGCTTTTTTCTATGGACAATAGTTAATGACTAGAAGGTGACAATTGTTCAAGGTCATCCTGCAGATGAAAAATAAACTCATTCTTATGAAAATGATGTCAAACCCATGTGCTCATTTTTAATTTCAATTTTATATTTCGAGAGTAAAATATGTTACCATAGTTACAGGTCTACACAGTAGGGGTAGTCTTCGGGCTTGGAAATTACACACCCAGGAGTTATGAGCAGAATCAGTGAAAGTTAAACTCAAGATGACCAGGCAAATTATTTCTCACCAGTTTTTATGAAATTGGTGGACTCTAAAAATCCTGCCCCAGGATGATCTTGAACCATTTTTGCCTTACAGCTGTTGTTAAACAGTTGTCCAGGTAAAGCAAATTATCAAAATAAATGCAACACAAATTTTACTTCTAATTATGTGAAGATAATTGCAAAAATGACTAGTAGTCCCGTAAAGCCAGAAGTTTCCTCTTTCCAATGATACGTCATTTATTCACATACAGTCAGGGCAGGTTTTACTTGGTGTAGGAGCAGGATCCTGGAAAATAACATGCAGATTTGGGGAAATAACATCAAGTGGCAGGAGAAAAAATAACCAATGTGTTCGTGAGAGGTAATTTTCTGACAAAGAGGGCACTTTAACTTGCCATACCCGCCAGTGCAAAGACAAACGAGGAGGAAGTCGGTGTCGGCCAACCTCATTCATTATAGCACCTCACCACCAGGTCAAAACATTTTCTCATACTGAGTTCAAACCACAAACCAATTTGGGGTGCCTTTAAATTTGGGTCGTCAGGGTGTTTCTTATGACCCACATCACGACCTCTCCCTCGTTCGTTTAGTTCAACAAAAAAAAAAAAAAAATCCCCAAAGTAAAAACAAACCTTCCAGTGGAAGTTGATTCTTCAACTCCACGGTTTTGAATAAGAAATATTCTTGACAACATATACAAAATTCAGAATTTTTCGTCAGATTTCGCCTTTACGTGTTAACCAATGACGACGTCTGAAATTTTTGATTTCTTTGGCCGCCCTCCCCCAGATCCAGTGAAAGCTCACAGGGTATCTCAGACGTCGACTCCATTCAGCGGCTTCCAGCAAAAATTGAATAATTAAACAAGACTTACCTGGAAGTTGAAGTTTGATTGAAGTTCTATACTGCTCTCTGGAACTTGATATTAGGACTTGTGTTCTCATATGATAAGCAGTGATTAACTCATCTTGGCCTAGATCTCTTGGCAGAAAATTGTGTCTTACTCTTATTATATCTGCACTAAAATATCATCACATCAGATTACACCCTTAGTTTGGCTTTACTTGGGAGTATTAACTCTTATTATTCCTGCATCAATATGATGAGGCAAAGTTTGTTGGCACTCGTACACTTTTAATTTATCCTCTCTGCCATCGTAATCATCATGCAATGAATATTGCGTGGTAATTGCATGCTAGCATGGTAATTGGTATACAAGAATTACAAATTTATGCAACATGCATTGTCAAAATAATTTGATGAGTAGACTATTTTTATTAATATTGTTATTATTTATGAATGGATTACTCATGTCCATGACTCAGAGTGAACTATGAATGATGTCCTTTAGGCTTAACTATTATTATATTTATCATCAGACCTGCGACCAATAAATCTCAAAATCTTGTACTGTATATTTCATGATTTACCACTTGGCCGAAAAAGTATCATGTGGGCCATTACAGTAGTAGGCCTACTTTAAACCCTTCAGGACCGTCAGCCCATAGCAATGGTAAACATTCTCAGACTCAGCATGCTAATTGTATTATGGCATGCAATACTATAAAATTGTTGGCCATTGGCATTGCTCGCTTGCTCACGAAGGTCCGATCCCGCGGGGACCGATCAAAAAATTTAGTCATGATCCAAGCCATTTGGATACCATCTACAATGCAGTTATTTTAATATATTGTATTATTACGTTAAAAAGTTTTATCAAGCTTTGCTTTTGACATGTATTGTTTTGCGACACGGATAACAAATTTGCCAGTGCGTACATCTCATGGCAGGGCATGGTAGACACACGATTCGACAATGTCGTCGCGTTCAGTCTAACTTAAGCCTCTGTTTCCACCGTAGTCTACGGCATGCCGTGACATTCACCTTCGCCCTGTTTCCCTCAACTATTTATTGAGAAAAATATCGCTTCTCTGTTATAAAAATTCGGCGAAATTACCCTGAGCATTGCTCATTCGATCCGGGATTCGGTATGTTTATCATCTGTCAACCTTGTGACAACTGTTTGGACCTTGTTATTTACGGTCACATGTCGTGCATGTACCATCATCGAGCTTCATCATCATGTTCGCAGTGGGCCAAAGGTCATGTGGGCCCCACGCCGCCAAGGATCACTATTTACAATCTTACATACTTATTCATCTGCGCCCCACATTCACTCAACCTTTGGTGGTCATAATGCGCGGAATAAAAATTAGTCCCTTAAATAGTGGGTACTCTAAAGGTGATATTATAAACTTAATTTTTCATTATATTTTAAAGCTTTTCAACTGTGAAAGCCAAATTTATAGATATGTTGCATAAAAAAAATGAGATTTAGCTCGAAGCTTCGTCATTCATTCTCAGCCAATAGACCGCTGTGCAGACCAGACTGCAACAGCGAGACATGCATCATAACACATTGTTCTGCCATGGTTTAAACGGGCTTTCATTATCCCTCTTCTCTAGCTTGGATTGCCATGCTTTCCCTTGAAATTTTTTATTTCTGTGATGGGCTATCGGCACCATTTTTCGTCTATAAAACTCCTTTTGCCATACTGGAACTAGAGTAATTCGGTTATTCATTAAATACACCGCAAAATTTAGCCCTTTCCAAATTTCATTCACGGGCGTTTCGAAATTGTCTGCACTCTACAACAGTCGATCGTGTTCCTGGCTCTACTAACGCACATGCGCGGCGGTTGGTACCGCATGTTATTTTCGTATCATTTCCATAGGCAGTATAGAATTTTCCCATATGCTTTACCAAAACTGTTCATACAGGTAAAGATCAGAGCAAGTTCCAAATGGAAATTTATTGCTATGGTACATCTAAACACTATACTTTGGCTCATAATTTCGTGGGCATGTTTGCTATTGTACGCCCTGCTTCCCCGCTAAAACAATGCACCGTAATATTGGATGTAGGCATAGTTCACGCAAGAGAAAGTGTTATGTCCAAGAAATAATGCCTTATTATATTCGACGAAACGAAACAATACGGGCTCAGTGCACCCACTGGATTACACGCTTTATTCCGTTATCATACACTTTACACTATGACGGAATAAAGCGTGTAATCCAATGGGTGCACTGAGCCTGTTTCTTTTGTCAAATATAATAAGCCGAAATAATGAACTGGAGTATAGATAACAAACATCATAATCTGATTTTTACTAAACCTGTAAGTGTAGGTGGGGTAATGTTAAGCTCAAAACCTGATCCTGAGGAAGAAAAAACTGCATATTTAACCTGGGTCAGAGTTGGCTGAACAATCGTAATTGTTATTGCAGCAAAGGCCAAATTTGGCTCTGGACCAAGTGGGCAATTATCAGTGCATGCAGTGCAAAGATAACTAAGAACAGGTTGAAATTAGATAATTACAAATTACCATTGTCTATTGTAGACAATAATTGCACCCATGCCCCTTACAACCCATTCTCATTACCATGCATTCATTACACCCTTCTACCTTCTAATTACTCAGTCACAAGTCAAATTTGGCCCATTGTACAATAACAATGATTATTCAGCCAATCCTGAATATGAGAATGACACATCACAGGAAAGAGGTGATCTGTGGCTTTAAGTCGTTACTGGTCACTTTGAAGCAACCGAATGCAATCTTCACAAAATACGAGGACTGCTAGTGTTGCCTGCCATCGCGGTTTGTAAATGATAGTCCTTTGACCTTGATTTGTGACCTTTGACCTCAAACAAGTTAGGGTTTCCATGTAATATCCATAATCCAAATTTGGTTCCAATTGAACTTCAACTTTTTAATTGAAGTCAATTTTACATTTTTAGCTGGTCTTACAACTTGACCTCACATGACCTTTGACCTCAACAAATGAGGGATCCCATGTTGCACCTATGACTCACGTTTGGTTGAAATCCATCGAAGTACATGCAGATATTACAGACAAATGTTAACCCTTTTTCACAAGAGACAACCAACACCAACAAGAACATCAACAGAAAACAGTGGACCAAGTGATCCCTGTGTCTTGCCTGCTAAGGCAGGCGACACAAAAATTTTAAGTCATTTTTTGTGCTTATTTTGATAAGCACTGTACATTATTTTAATTCTGCACAACTTCACAAACATGCTAAACAAATTGAGCATTTTGAAAGTTTTACTGCCAGTAGCATAACAATTGGGGGGGGGGGAGGTTTCCCCGCAGAGAGCTTTTGACCAGGAAAAAAAGCTTAAAAATCATGCTTAAATCAGCCCTTTTTTGCCTGCTCACCAGGAAATGTTCACCTCAAACTAGGGAAATCTTCCTCAAAACCAGAATTTCCTCCCTCTGACAAATCCGGCGGAGGGGGGTGGGGAGTATATGAAATGCCTTTGCATTTTCGGCATCATCATCTTGTTATAATGGGAGGGGTAAAATTTCCTGTATTACTATGGGGATGGGGCCATTATACCCCTCCCTATTAAAGGGAACCAACCCTATGCAAAATAAAGCATATTTTGAATCAGTATCATTAAATAAATTCTTTGATATTTTTTACAAAGAAATCTGGATATTGCAAATGTTGACCTTTCTTGAATAAACAAATGACCTTTAGCCTATTTTCCTAACTATCTTGGAAAGGAGGCACCACACACGTGACCCAATTTGAGCTATATTTCATTAGATTTAGAGCAGTTCGAACATTTTACCCCATAGTAACTTTACCCCTCTCCTGGGGCCACATGCAGCAGCGGGTCTCCGGCAGACATTCATATTTGCAAAAGTTATATTTATTTCTCTGAATTTTACCATGCTCAGATATTGGTATCTTGTTCGTTTGATCAAAACCTTCTAGGCTGCCAGTCTATAACCCTTACGCCCCATCTGTTTCTGGACTTTTTTCTCACTGCATTTTTTTTGGTGTTTGGTGGCATTAGGGTTAATGTTATGAAAAGATATGAAAAATGTTTAAATTAAGAATTTAGTTTGATTAGGATCTTTCTAGTTTCTACTTTCATTTTACAAAGTATACTCTATGGGGATTACAAAATCACATTTTTAGCTCTCACATCAACACAGGTTGAATTAAATTATTGGTGCAAAACTTCACAGATGAGGTTTTGGAGTGAAGGCCATTCCATCAAGATGGAACCACAAATCATTTCATGTTCATGTTTCCTCAAGTACTAGAGCTTTGTGGGTCAGATAAAAATGTTTAAAGGGGGATGGCCTGATTTAAGGATATGAAGTTTTCATCTGGATAGATTGGCCT
The DNA here is from genome assembly GCA_023653785.1 of Ophioderma brevispina. NCBI lineage: Eukaryota > Metazoa > Echinodermata > Ophiuroidea > Amphilepidida > Ophiodermatidae > Ophioderma > Ophioderma brevispina. Next base: position 20,301 of record JAMKCH010007729.1, on the reverse strand, counting down.
TCACTCCAAAATCCCATCTGTAAAGTTCCATGCCGATATTTCAATCCGTTTTGATGGGAGAGTTAAAAACGTGATTTTGTAAGCCCCAAAGAGTACTCCGTAAAATTAATATTGGTTGACCAAAATGGGGCACATTTTCGCTCATAACTTCCAAAGCAAACATCCGTTGGCTCTAAGAACATGATTTCACAGGGTAAATGAGAAAAATAGTAGCTTTCTTCTGATACCAAATGTTGACCACTTCTGGTAAAATCTGGGGCTTCTGGGGACGAGGGTATTAGCGATCGGGCCATTGACCTTTAACTTTAAAGGGCTAGAATATCACCACAACCAAGTTTGGGGTAAAATTTGAAATCTAAAACCAGTGCTTCGTTCCTGCTTTCATGATCCACCTTTCCTTCACTCCTATTTTATAACTTGACCGCAGTTGACCTTTACAAGTGACCCTTGACCTTATTATGTGAATTTTCCCATTGTTGCATGTATGTCCTATGGCCCAAGTTTGGTATAAATTTGTCAACATTTCAAATTATGCCACTTTAATATTTGCAGCCTATTGTATAACTTTACCTCGATGACTTGGTTTTAATATGTGACCTGACCTCAATGGAATAAAGTTCCCATGTTGCAACCTATGACCCCATTTGTTCATTTTGATCATTTTCACAGCCCATTTTATAACTTGACTTCAATGACCTTGACCTTGGTAATTTACCTTCAACCTCATTCACGATCCCAAGGGCCATCTAGGAGCCAAATTCTGTAACAATTGGAAAAAAACCACTACCTCTGCACATGGATAGTGGGTCCGAGTCGTCGATTGAAACGGGAAGTTGCTTTTTTGCCCTTCTCAATTTGACAGAAATAATGCATACACCTGCTTGTGCACATATTCCACACAGATGTTCTATTGTTAATACACAAAATTCCTTTAACTTTGAAATAAAGCCATATTAAGAGACAACTGGCACATTTGAAAAATAGTGCCGCCCTCAAGAATTTTCAAATCGATATTTTTGCATGGTTGTAGGCTTTTATATACAAAGCCTCACCCAAAATGATTTAATGACCACATCAGCTTCCTTATGGTAAACAACGTTTTAATAATTTAACGTCGCCGGCGACCTTAAATTCTCAGCGACTAAGGCTTTTAAAACACAAGAACACGACACCGTATGCATGTTCCCACGCTATGTACACTGTTTTGATCGCTCTATAAACCTTTTGTGGTTTTATATCAGTGAGTAAGAGTCAAAATATTCTGTAAATACACATTTGTTTGATAACTTATGGAAAAACTAAAGTTGGCCACAAATTACCTGGATTCTTTATCCCCTCATATCATGTCCCTATCTGTTTTGGGGTATGTTATTTTTATGTGTAAAATATATCTCTGTCTTCCAATGGCACTAGACTAATCATTTGAGATCAAATCGAATAAATTTCATATTTTTATTGAAATGTGCCAGTGCCGCTTAAGGGCAAAATGGCACTTGTGGGTTCAATCGTCGACTATTTCATCCAACGGTGCAGCCGCCCACTATGTGTAAGGTCATTGAAATTGGACGTTGCTTCTTGAATGAGAAACTTCTCCGAAACTTTAACCTTTGGAAAACCAGGGAGACGGCCACGTGTCATACAGTTATTGAGGACTGGAAGGTTCCCCCTGCAAATCCTTGGAAGGCAGCACAAAATATTGCAAGTAAACTTAACAATCCCCCTGTTGGGGGGTAAATTTCCAGCCATTGGTTAGTGGATCATTTACATCATGCCAACTTACTTTATAACTGGATCGAAAGCAGCGTAACAAAATGGGCATGACCTCATTTGACCTCGTGACCTTTTACCTGGAAATCGCTCTGCTATTGGGTCCCCCTGCCAAAGATTACTCACCAATAAGTTGTTGTTTGACATGAAGCATTACTGTACCACAATAATTACGCGTGCAGGCCCCCACAGCTGTGGTTTAATCACCTTTTATGCAAATGAGCTCAATATTCATAACCTGCCGAAACGTAATACAGCACATGACCTTGTCATGTTCTATCACCCGTGCCATTTTAGAAGTTCTTTGAATAATCGTTTTAGTCTTTAGAAGATGGATGACTGTTTTTCTTCAAATATGCAAATGAGGCTCAGTAAGGTGCATTGTGATTTCTGCCCTTCTGTTTTATTCATGTTCCACTAGATATCCTTGAAAAACCGTTATTCACAAAATTTGAAACAGTTAAAATTTGCCTTTTAAAAAAAAAAAAAAACAATAAAATTAGAATTACAATATTTAGTAATTGCAGATTTTTCCCGTTGGCCCATAGGCTGCTGTACTGTAATTTATGTCCGCTTACGTACATAAAATACAAAATTGCTAATTTCTTACAGACACGACCAAATTTGCACGTAATATGAGGTACACATTGATTACTAAAGCTAACGTTTCATATAAAAATCTCAACTCTTTTAGGCAAGTTTGGGACGATGTTGTGTATCACGATCATTCCCCTTTAATACAATAAACATGTCCAAAAAGTATACAACACATGATCTCATGTCTATCAATGTGCCACGTTCACTGGAGTGTCGCTTTAGTCTGTAGAGCGTTATCAAGTTGTCAAAACTGTGTGCCACTCTGAAATGTTTTAAAAATTAAAGACAAAAGCAAAGGATAATTCTAATATCTCACATGTCTGCTCAATCAACACTGATAAGCAAAAGTGCTCATAGTCCAATTCTGGGTCCAGATCGAACATATCGTGCCTGCTGTCTGGATTGTGGTCGGGGCAGCACCAAGGGGGTTGCAGTTCGGGCCGCCCCTCTGAGAGTTTAAAAATAACGGGTTTTTACACATAAATTTCGCCAAAATTTGGGGGTTTAACCAAAATGAGCTCCATTTTGTACTGTTTCCCTCCCCCTCCCCATGTTTTCGCCCCTCCTATTTTATCCTTGCGGCACGCCCCTGTGGTCTTTGATTGGAACATGTACAGCTGTTTCTAAATTATGTAGGCTGCCAAGCAATCTTTTCAATGACCTTGATTCCCGGCTTTTTGAGTCTTATTTTGACAAACCAGTAAACACCATAATAGCATGGTGACAATTTGACACATTTTGATTTATGTCTAGCCCTCCTCTGTCAATTTTACAAATCTCATTGTGAAGCAAACCGGAGTTCCTTGAAAATATATTCCCCTTAGATTTTGGATATTAATGCAATAGAGGGCAGTAATCTTCAAATCATTACCTTTGTAAGCCTATATTGCAAGATTTGCCATGGCCCTTTCTTCAATTTTTTACAGGATGAGAGCCTTGCATGCCCCCTCTTATCTAAGTTAAAACATTGTCGCCATTTTCTTTAAAGTATTATTTGCATAGGGTCAAACCGCGTGGATTAAATGTTCTTTCCATATTTTGGGCTGGATATTTATATTTGTAGATTTTTCTGGAGTACCACTACAAAGTTGCACACCACAGTTCCTGACAAAATATATTAATGCAATTTGGGATTCCCCCAAACAATTTCCTGTGAAATTACATTACTCCTTGCCACAAATTCCCAGTAGTTTTGAGAAAACATTTGTCCTGTGGCAAGATAGGAGAATTGCCAAAAATTATATCCTCCAGCCTTTCTCCTTGTATTCAAATCTGTCACCAGGGTAGAGTTATGAAACCCCAGTTCTGATAGCATTACAATTATTATTTTACAGTAACTGTAAAAAAAAATGGGCATTTACAAAATGCAGTGAACTAATGCCTCAACAATGACAAAAATGTTATACCCACACCGACGTAGGACTTCTGGTTAGACTAGGGGTGTCTGAATGTTTTTTAAGCCCAATTTACACGAAGACATTTGAATTGACTGTCTCATAAATTTGTGATTAATGACTTGCCCCGAGTTCCAATTTACACGAGGACATTTGGTCCTGGCAAGTTGACCTCATTTGACCAGGGCTACCCCAATTTGGAATGCCAATCTACTAAATACACAAAATGTGATTTTCTACACTGTGATGATGTGGTATTGATGAGCTAGAAATCCAGTTTCAGGTATAAATATGACATAGTTATAATGTTGAAGGAACTCTGCAAGTTGATAATTTAACAATGGCTCCTACAGTAGCCAGAAGAAAAAACATTCTTGCTTTGATCACTATAACAGCTTATAACATTGCCTTTGACTACATACAAACAACTGAACAGGGAAAAAACATTGTTGAGTTGCGTCCTAGCTTCTTGTTGAAATAATGTTTAACATTCCATAACTGGTATCACGGCGGTCCCAAATAGGTAATTGATTATGTGGTTATGAGCCTCCTAAGTGACACTTGAATGACCTTTGACCTCACCTGTGACCCCACTTAATTAAGACCCCCATCCACTGATCTCTATACAATGGATTGGAAACCTGGGCTCCGTAGTTGCAACCACTGACGGCCATATTGATAATCCAAAAAGAGCCCAAGCAGGTGGTTAAGAGCCGGCCATCTACACAAATGTGTTCCCATTGAAATATAGACAATGATAAATAAGCGACATAACAGAGTACATAATGAGTCAGTGAGCTCATTGTATTTGAATTTGCGTGCGTGTGGGATGCCATGTCCCTAAAACAGGCACCAGAGATCAACTTCTGTTAAACAGTGTTGTCATGGATGCTAATTGTAGTGGTAGACCCAGATGTGTCGCCGGTTGCTCTTCATCAATATACAGTTTTACTATTGCGTAGCCATCCATTGTATAGAGATCAGTGCCCCTGTCTCAATAAGCCTTATGTATCTATCGAGTATCGTATTCTAATGCTTGGTGGGATGCAAAAAAGGTCCAATTTATCGAAACTATATGCCTAAAAAGGCAAAACATTAAAGACACTTACACAATGATTGGTCATTCACTTCATGATACTTGCACTTTTTATTCATCAACAAGAAATTGCAAAATAAACAAATACACAGTAAACAAATTTCCAAGGTAGCTAGCATGGTGTACAACCTTCCACACTGAGATCAAAGTACAAAACTGTCTTAAACATGTCCTTGTTAATATGTGTACATATCATACTAACATAGTACACAATTTGCAGATGACCACGTTAGCAAACTACCTAGTATCTTAGGGAGTGACTCATTTCTTTCACAGGTCATTAGAAGCCATCTCACAACATCGTCTTTTTGAGTATCTTTCTAGACTCATTTGAATTCATCTAGCTAAATCCCCAATACAACGTCATATAGATGATTTTCCCCTTTTTTGTCACAAGCTGTCGTATACCTATCACCTTGTGAAATAGCTAAGCCAAATCGAAGTCCTTCTATAGAAAATCAACAACTTGTTCTAAAATTCTGGATCCGATTTTTTTTACACAGATATCCCTATGGCACTCTGTATCCATACATACATGTTTGACTGCATGAAAACAAAACATCCGATTCGTCTCAAGCTTTGGAATTGAGGCATTTCAGTTGCCCATATCTGTTCGCAGTTGACTATTTCAATTATTACCACCAAAAAAATTATATTTCAAAATCTCGGAGTCAGCCTTAACTGAAACGCATTTGAATTTGTAAACGCTATGAATCTTTATCACTTTCATTCAAACCAACAACCTCAAGGTGACTGGAGCGTCCCACGTCATACAACCAGTGTCATTTGTTACAAGTTAGGCACTGCTTAATGGCCACTCTTTAAATTGGTACGGGAGCAGCACCTAGGTGTCTATGCTGAAGTCCTATTGTAGGATAGATAGCTGATTTTTTACAGTTTGCTCAAAGAGACCCATAATAGCTCATTTATTGGCCTAGTGGTTAGACCATCCGTCTCGCAGTCAGGAGATCACAGGTTGACATCCCGGCTGGGTCGTGTACCCCACTGCCTTCTTGCAGACAATTATTTAGCATTAGTTTACCATAAGCTTTCACGCATTCAGTAAACGAGTGGCCTAGGGTTATAAAACCACTGGCACTGACTGATGCACCATTTGGTGGGGAGGACTAACTTTTTATCTTTTAAGATTTGATGATATATAAGGAAGTGATCATCAACTTGCATGGAGATGGATCTCTGTTTGCTCCGTCTGCATTGAATTTGGACTGCCAGGTTGGACCCCATTTGTAAGTGCGGCATACCTCTCGCATCTATAGTTTAGCAGGGCACTGATATTAGCCACCCCAAAAAAAAAAACCCAAACTAGTGCTGGGAACGTGTACCCGTTTAAATGTGTACACGAACGGAAAGGTCACTGAACTTTAGAAAATTCACACACGTTTACTAACTTTTTCCAGTATCATTTTAATTGCTGAAGTCAAATTTCACCAAAACTTTACCCGCTGTCCGTGAAATTAATAAAGTGCCTGCTGGGGGGGGGGGCTTCTAGCTTTTAGTTTGGGGTTTTTGTTTAAAAAAAGGGAGGGGTGGGGTGTCACGGGGGGGGTAAGGAGGAGGGTCGTGGGGGGGGGGTGGGGAAAAAAGGGGGTCCCCGATTACTGTCTTACTCTATGGAAATATAAACTACTGTTACTATCAGCTAAAGGACCAATTTGGTAACAATATGGAGTCGCCCATAGTGATTTCGTTGTTGGGGTCTTTGGAATTTCCACACACTTTATTTTGGATTAAAACATCACGTAGGAAATACAAACACATTTTATGGTTCAAGATGATATAATGATCGAATGAAAGCCGGGTAACTGATTACTAACATTTATGCGCTAGAAATGCATTTTCGTGGAACGCCAAATTCGTCTCTCGTTATGACTGTGTACACTTTTAAAGAACGAAATTTACTGATCGTGTACACGGATGGACATTAAACGTAACTCCCAGCTCTAATAGTAACCTGTGTCCAACTACATTCTGTGCCAAAATGTGAAATGGTACTCTAAAAAATATTACTTTGGAATTCAACACTTTTCAAAGAGACATGATGACATTTCCAGAAAGAAGTTCCCCAATTTATTTTGAACCCATTTTTTGGCATATTTGCTTACCAGTGTGTATAGTGCTGCAGGATGGTGAAGGATATTGGAAGTTTTGCATTTTGTGTTAAAAGCATCAACAATTGGCACAAAGGTAGAGTTTTTTATGCCAAATATTTCTGGATATGGGGCAAATGTTTTCGACCAGAGGCGGCCATTCAAAATGGCCGCCACTGTGTTAAAATTAGCCTATTTTCCAAATCTATTTTTTCCCCGTGGATGCTTATTTCGTCGTTTCATTTTTGTCACCTTATTAATTTATAATAAGCTTAATTATCCCACCATAGGTTGACCAACATGTTAAAAACCATATTCGATGGCTGCCTATTCTAAAAAAAAAAAAAAAAATTGCTGCAAGTTGCCAACCAAATAGCTATAATTGAAGTTATTTCAGTGCATTCATACCTTTGTTAACCAAGGTTTGCTAATATACTATTTGAACTTTCATAATACCAATCCTTTTTCCCATTACCACCAATGGATCAATATGCTACGTAGGCTGAGAAATTATGTAATTCTTTGTGGTTTGCCCAGATGACAAATTAAACACTTATGGTGGCCACATGTTACATTGCAAAGTAAGGGTTGTTTTTTCTACCTACAGAAAGAGCTTGGTGTGTGAGCTTTAGTATGGGACAGTGTCTCATTTGTTGGCCTTTTGCTACGATTGAATTTTGACTTAAAGTGTAGAGCATGGTCCCGAAATCGAATCAAATTTTTACCATTTTTTATCCCTTTCGTTTGGTTGCCATCTTGGATAGTTCGAAATGGCCACCATTTCAACATTTTGATCTATATTGGACTTCTGAGCACATAGAAGGCTCAAAGTTGGTTGGCCATACCCAGGTTTTGTGATGCAAAGGAACACAAATATAGCTCTTACAAAGTTGCAGATTGTTTGCTGGTGGCCGCCATCTTAGATTTCAAATGGCCGCCATTTTTAAAAATGGGAATTTTTGCTCTATATCTTGACTTCTGAGCAACCATAGAAAGCTCAAAGTGATGGCAATACCATAAAGTGGTCTTGTTCCAGCCGCTCTAGGACCCCCACCAGGGAAATTAATGACGTGGTGGTGACGAACCTGACAGTTCCGTAGGCTCTTCACAGAGTTGATAGAGCATTTAACTGAATGGCTATGCCTCTTTCCCAGTCCTACCCAGACATGGTGAGCTGACAGTTTCTACTGGTGCCTCATTTTCTTGTGTCACTACTACACTACTACTAGACATCATTCGAGGAAGCAACGCCGTGCCTAGCCTCTCATTGGCCCCGGCAGATGTGGTCTCTGTATAGCACTCTAGTGTTTCAGTGCAAGGAGGCTTCGCAGTAGTATGTAACATGTCTGAGACTGACTGCCCCTCACCCCTTATCCGCGTCGTTCAGTAGATCAGCCTTCTGGCACCAGAGTTAACCGATCCTCCTCGACACTTTAAAAAACGGTATGCTAAGCACTGGGTCCGTTTTTCAAAAAAACGACCGGTGCAGCTAAGGAATAATCCTAGTAGACACCACTTAGCCAGGTGTTGACTTTCTAAGAAGTCGTTTTGATGTAGGTCTTCAGGCGGCTACCGTATGAAACAGACTGTCCAAAAAACTATACAATCAAAGATGAATTTTTTGGCGAAAATTTTAGTTCATCCCAACTTGAGTTGTGACGATTTTTTTTTAGGAGTGTTTTCCAGCTTTCATGAGAATTTTTAGTTGGTGTTACTTTTGGGGGTCTGGTTCGGAGTTTGGCTAATTATCTGAGACCGTTGAAAACCTGTTGGGCCAGTTTCGGCAATCTGATATCAACAAGTTGCCATTTAAAAATCACCTTCAGACATTTCTTTAATGAAAATTAAAATAAAAAGTAGGTATAAAGTGCTTGGTTTTCTTGTGATTAACATAATTTTATCACGTTAGAATGTCGCAATTGCTAATACATACATGTAGCTTTGGGAATTCATTCCAAACTCTGTTGTCCTCAGCTTTACTCGCAGGTTTCAGCAGAAGGTATAGGACCATAAAAACAACCTTGCTGAAAGTACCTGAGATCTTTGAACACACCCATCCTTTCCTTTATTGCTCTTTTGTTGAACACTGCTTGCTTCATCATAATTCCTCCCTGGCATCTTGGAGGCAGTGGGGAATAGGGGAAGGGTAATTGTCCCTCCACTTATAGCGTTGGTCCACCAATTTTGTCCCTCAACAGACTTTAGACTGTTACATTAGTTTCAGCAGTCAAAATGTCCCCTAATTTACATGACTTTCATGATTATTGTCCCCCCTGAGAGTGAGTTCCCTCATTTCACCCAACATAATCATTTTTGGTGCTTTCATGAAAAATAATAATATTGATTAGTTCAATGCATGATCATACTTCACTCTGATCTGTACAATATTCTTTTGTTTGAAAAGGGTTTAATCCCACAATGATGCAACACGCCTTGTACCTTTAGTTTCTTGAATCTTCAGGTGAAACTGGCCCAATGGTATTTTATCCTTTGTTTCAACTGACAATATCTCCGTTCAGGGTCCATTGATTGGATGGAATAAAAGCGAGGATTTACTAGAGCTTGTCCTAACACATAAATCAAATATCTGGCAAAAATGCACAGTATTATATTTTGTATAATTTTTAGTTTGATTGTAGAGTTTTTTTATGAAGTTATTGGGACATTCCTGTACACTCTGCCATGCAAACCATTCATGAGGGGTTTGAACGGTCAGCGATTGTTGGCGTACGTCAACTTCCTTAATGGTATGTTCATTTCAAGACCTCCAGAACGGGATCTTCCGGCATTGTTGGAACTTCTTGAAAATACCGCTTTTATGAGCTGTTTGTTCGCAGTTTCTTGAATGACTTGACTTAGAAAACGTCTTTTTTTTGTCGGTGTGCGGGATCCGTTTGCGAGTACCAGCCTTAGCTGTTGGCGAGAGTTTTGTTCATTTTGAGATTGTGGCAATCATGTTTGTTCTTCATCCTGGGTTGTGCGAAGATGAGGGTGGTGAATTTTTCGACAATGCCCATATCCTCCCAGATTTAACTGATTTCTTCTGTAGTGAAGAAAACTTTGGTGTCCAGTTGGTCTTTGAAATGGTATCGGAGAGAACTCGAACAATCAAGGGCGATTGTCAGCAACTTTTTTGTGCCCTCTCAAAACCTTACCGCCCTGCTACCAAAGGTACAGTTAACCCGGTGGGTCATGTAGGTCATCCAGGGTTGGGGGTCTTAGCACTCTAGGGTCCGTCTCACTCATAGTACTAGAGCCTATGCTTTTCATAGCTTTCCCATTTTTTATGTTTATGTTTAATGTGCCATCACCTCTGACTTAGTCAATTAGTATCTATCTATTCTACGTGGTAGTTAGGATCATAGGTTTGGGTGGGTGTGTGGGCGGGTTCTCTCTGGCTCCAATTAGATCTCTAGCCGTGTGGCACTGTGTTGCACTCAATTGGGGACACCCCCAACCATTGTGTTACTCATTCATAAGTGATGGTTCTGGCAGTGGGGGTATGAAGGTGGTAAGGGTCTTTCACTGGCTGGCTGTTGTGGGAAACCAATAGTAGATCACTGACAACTTCTAATCAAGACCGTATTCATATTGATTAGGTGGAATTTGACATCTTCACTTACAACCTTCACCCGAATAATCTAATATGGTATGGATTGGCTGGTACGGCAGTGAAGGATATTGTGTAATTGAATGGGCTGCATATTCAAAAGTGGTCGCATAATCACCTCAAGTACATTTTACTAAGTGAACGCCTATGGGTATCCTGAAACCAATTATTTAGTCAATCTACAGAATATGGCTGCCATTTTTGGCTGGCCATTTTGAATTTGCTAATAATTCAAAACCTGTCCCACAATCCTTCTCACATAAGTGAATTAAGTTTAAAAAGTATTGACGCCTTTGAAATCATTTATTTCATGGATTTACCTCAGATAGCAGATTTTTTTTTAAATTGGCGGCCCATTTTGGCCTGCCATTTTGAAAATTACGGCCATTTTAAATCACCCAGACATCCAACTGTCCGATAACCCTCTTATATAAGTTAAGTTGTTGTGAAGGAACCTAAATCACGTAGAGTCCGTTCATACTTCCACTGCAACTGCATGCTTTGGCAATACATTTACAGCAATGTTCCGTCACTTCCGCTGCAATCCTAATCGATTTACTGCGAGTCAACCGAGGTCACTGGCAGGTCACTGCAGGTACGTTGCAGTAACTTGCAGTGAAAATTGGCATACTGCACACGCACTGCACCCCACTGCATCTTGCGCATTGCCAGTTAAAATAATTTTTAAAAAAACCCCTTTTCGTTTTGCAGTACTGGCATTGCTGTTGCAGTACGCAAAGTTATTGCAGTGACCGATTTTGGTAGGCTGCATTCCCACTGCACTGCAATGCAGTGAAGTATGAACTGACCTTTAGCGACTAGTTATTTCATGGATTTGCTATATATAACCGCTATTTTGAAATGTGCTGCCATTTTGACCGCCATTTTGAAATGGCGCCATTTTTGAACATTGTCCACCTCCGAAAGTGTCAAGCGTATCCCTCTAAACATACGTGAAGTAATTTCATGCCGGAACTTTTAGTACTTGCCTCTATTTATACATGAAAATGCCTAATATGGCAGCCATTTTTGAATTGTTGGCCCCCCATATCCAGAATTGTTCAGACATTCTCAAATTACATCTGTGCCAATTTCACGCTTTTACAAAAATGCACAATGTTGTTCCCCATTCTGCCACACTATTAGATCACACCTCAAGTATATAAGCCTAAAACACCGTCTTTATGTTTAAACATACATTTGTATTTTTTTAGTTGTGCACGCATAAATCAAAGCATGTATCCTAAGGACGATTAGGATAGCAGGCAAGTTCAAAAAACGGTTTTCATTTGTCTTGTACTCGTTTGTCCAATAATCTCGAACGTTTTTGGTAGTGGCCTACAGTCGATCCAGTGCATTTGTGTCCCCAAAAATCTCCTCCTGTCCGCTTTAAAGAATCATAATATTACGGAATGACACTAGTGTTGCCTAAACTTATACTCAACATGTGTACGGGCATGTTTTGAGAATTGGGTGTGCTTTTTCCATTACACACAAGTTAAAAGAGAGAGTGAGTTTGTAATATTCATTCACTGTACAGATTTCATGCCAGTGCCAAAGACTTGGTTTTTGTATTCAACTGGGCAAACCGGGATTCGGGCTGAAGTTAATTTATGCCTGTCCTTCTATTTCTATGGTTGGGCGATGAGAAGAGATAAAATTCATCATAAGCTTGCCTCCTGGGTATAGTGTTCGTCAATTTCAACTCTCCAGATATTTTGCATTTTATACCTGACCCAGTAATGACAGTATAGTATCTCTTTCAATCAAGGGGTGGGGGGGGGGGGGGGGGGGGGTGATTCATAATACAGGCTGATCAAAGATTTACAATACCTTGGACAGTTTTGAAAAAAAGAGGACATTGATATTTCAGAACACAAAAGTAGAACTGAAAATATTTTTTTATAGAATTATCCTCCCCCTTCCTACAATCCTTAGCACGTTTAACCGCCTATTGCATAAACCTACTTAATGGATTATGGTGGGTTTTGGAATGTATTGTGTTTTATGTTCAAATTCATTTTTGTAACAACTACTTTTTCATTCTGGTTTTCTAACTCAAACCTTCATTTCGACTGGGTCGACACATTTTGTCAGTGAATTCTTACAGCTTTGGAAAAGTAAGCAATTTCATTGGCTGATGCCCGGGTTCAATTCGACAATTGAACCCAGGTAGTACGCGCTGCGTATTGACGTTATTTGCAGGTTGAAGCGCTCGCGTCATACCGCGTTTTGTTACATTCGCGCGTGCCTGCCAAAGTTGTGTCGCGTTGCATATGTTTGTTGCATTAAATTTTTCAAGATGACTTTAAATTATAAAGCTGTTTTAAGAATGAGAATAAAGGTATGATTTTGGGAACTGGTACTCTCTTTACGACAAATTGAAACCAAGGTGATACCATTATTTGAGGTGGAGTTCTTCCACGCAAAAATAATGGTGTCGCCATTATTCTCCTATTTATTCTCTAAATCAAAATAGTGCTTAGATGCCAATAGGCAGCTAGTGCCCAGGGGACACGGGGGTTAACATTCATCTATCTCACAACAGGTACATATAGCTTATACCAGAGGGTGTATTGAGTCAATACCACAATGCACCAGTTTTGGGAAATTTCACCTCAATAGGGTCATGTGATTCCACCAAAATCCTTTTAACACATAAAAAACTGGACTCTTACATTCATTTTCACCTCCAAAGTGTTAGTACTTGGGTAATTTTTAGCATGTTCATGAAATGTTTTGTGGTCCTCTAGCTTCTTGTACACTTTTTATTGCTAAGTACTGACATGAGTTTTGTACAGTACAGTATAAGCAAATTGCAATGCATTATGGGATTGGTTCAAAACACCCTCTGGGGTTATACATTCTTTATGTGATCAGTCATGAGATAGATCGTTTTTATCATGTACAACATTTGAGTTGTTTTGAAATGCGAATACAAGACAGCTCTAACTTTAACAATCAGTTTAGCACAATAAACAAGTTTTGGGGATTTCCAGAAGACCCGTAGTACAGGTTAGCTTTTTTTTTGCTACCTCATTTCTTATGACTTTTTGAATTCAAGATAAGTTCAACAAATGACAATTATTTGAAAGACCCTGTTGACAAGCTCATTGAAGTGATTACTTTTCAGAGTAAATTTGAGATTGAGGGAATTTTTTCATGGTTTTGACATCAATATAATATTATGGCGGCACACCACTTTACACTCTGTCATACAGGCTGTAATGTTGCTCAACTTCTGAAGACAATTATGTAAGACACTGATACATATCACAACACATTATAACACTAGCATTTAAATATATTAAGACCCTAAACAGCTCCTCCATCCTCAAAATGGCCGGCCTCTACCTCTCCCTCTGCCAGGCATTTGGACTGGTCGATCATCACTAGGCGCCTACTACTTGGAGTCTTATTTGTTTCTCTACGAGATCACCAAACAGCAGCTTCTGAGGCGCGGTTGATGGCGTTCCATCTTGACGATGGCCGTCTCCCAACGCAGCCTTCAAATTGTCGGCTACCTCTTCGTTGATCTATCACCACCAACGCACGTGCCACCTGCCGCATGGAAAGAAACAGTTGGAAAAATGGATAAGGAATTGATTTTTATATTCAAGAACTTAACAAGCCACTCTTAACAAGGAACAACAAGAAAGTGGATATCCAAAACAAGATTACATGTAGGTTGTCCTTAACTTCAGGATTGTTTTCTTTTAGTGCTACTACTACCTAATACCAAACACCGATTTCTAATGCAACATGAGGGAGATACACAACACCTTTGTGGTGTGGCTGGAAATTGCAAGTTTCCCTTCCTAATATTCCTCCATATTACCCACCACAACAGAATACTCATACTTTTCAATGGTATTTGAGTTTTATCAGTTTCTAATTTAAAATCTGTCAAAGGTGTTGGAACACCTTTGCTCTTTTCGCTTGAAAACTATCTGTATTTCTCAAACAAGGACAAGTATGAAATCATTGGCGATTCCCTTGGGAAAGCCTTTCCGTGCACTCACCCATTTTTCCCACCAAGCAAAGTTATGTTCTTCATTGAGCGGGGACAACTCACTTCCAGGATTCAATTGGTCATGAGGTTAGGGGTATGTTGAAGATGACGTATCAAAGCATTCCAACACTTTTGTAGACAGAAATTACCCCTCCCCCTTTTCCACCCCATAGCTCTTTTAAATATCAGACAAGGGGGAAAAGTTGCATTGAATTCACGCCACTGACTGGACAAATAAAATATGGGTGTCACACAACATTGTGAACCAAGAGTTTTCAATACATTGATATTTGTCCTCAAAAATATTGAAAATTGTCTAACAAGGTCATGCATGTTCCTTGTGATGTCTTGCTTGTGTGTGTGTTTCTTGATAAGTTATGTCCTTTTTTGTGTGTTAATGTATCCCAAGGGGTGAGTGTTTTTGGCCCTAAGTTGCCTTTTGCTTTGAATCCTCCATTTTAATTTAATGATCTGTAGTGTAATTGGCAAATGAAGGTTGATAAACAATTGTCGATTATCCATCATTATGATATCTTACAAAGTACTCGTAAGCCCTATTAACTCAACTTTTTTGTGCATTTGCACAAGAAAGCTTTTAATTTTCCCCATCGAGTTGCTTTTGGGGAACATCCACAAATTCCCCCCCCCCCCCCAGGCCCAAATTGAGATTTGACTAAAATGTGAATGGAAAAAATCCTTAACCATAACCACATTTTGGGGCATCAACCTTTGTGAGGCAGACACAAGATGGGAAGAACTTTTGCCGATTTCAGTGTATGTGCAAACATGTATCTTTTACTAAAGTAACAATCCCTGTTCTTTAATACACCTGCTTGTCAATAGTATCACCATGTGTGAAATATATCTAAGCTCAAATCGCAGTCCTTCATTAGAAATCACAACTTTGTTATAAAATTCTGGATCCTAATTTTGTTTTATACACAGTACCTATGGCACATAATACTATACATAAATGTTTACTGCATCCAACCAAAAAATCCGATCATCGCAAACTTTCGAATGGTTATTTTTAGGTTCTGCCCTTTGTTCTAGTTGACTATTTTTAATTATACACAAAAAATCTATTTTGACCTTCTCTGATCGCCTTTAGGTTAAGAACTTGCTATAGGATGAACAGATTTCAAACCTGCATTATGACCGTGATGAAATGTAAATCTTCCGATGCACTGATTTTTCATGTGCCTACAGTTTCTGTCTTTCGTATAAAAAGATTGAAACAAAGTAAACTCTACAAGGTTGGCATAATGGAGGTCCAGACACCCTTTCTCAAGATTTTTAGGTAATGCCCCAAATCGGTGTCCATGTGTAAATGAAACTATTGGGGAAATACATTATTTCATTGGATAAATAAACCCCCACTCAAGAAAAACTCCCAAAGTATGTAAATTTTCCTATTGGGGTACGTGTCGCAAGACATGTCTATAATCGGGCCGGAGAGTCGACAAAAATACCGAGCCTAGCTGGGTCAACGATATTTCTGTCAAAAAATCCAGTTTAACAACCGCAGCCTTGGGATTCAGAACGGATATTGCGCGACAAAAGGAAACAGACATGGGGAGATTACGGTGTATTTAGCACAGATTGGGGAGTTGTGGCCTTAAATCTGACCTATCTTGGAATGGGGACAAAGTTTCACTTCACCTAGTGACAGTACCCATATCGTTGTTTCTTTGGTAAATACCCCTACTCTAACTCCCTAAGACCAAAAAAAAAAAAAAAAGAAAAAAAAAAAAAAAAAAAAGAAAAAAAAAAAAAAAAAAAAATAAAAAAAAAAAAAACACACCAAAAAAAAGAGAAAGAAAAAAAAAAAAAAAAAAAAAAGAAAAAAAAAAAAAAAAAAAAAGAAAAAAAAAAGGGAAAAAAAAAAAAAAAAAAAAAAAAAAAAAAAAAAAAGAAAAAAAAAAAAAAAAAAAAAAAAAAAAAAAAAACACCACACCACAATATAACTTTTTGTTAACTTGTGGTGGTGTTCAGGTAAGGACACCTATTCAAAATTACAACTTGAACAAGAGAGATGATATCAGTGTGAGCTTATCCCTGGTGAGTCAATGTGCTCACAGCTTCAGGGTATGTTGTTTCTGTTGAAATCAAGTTAGTTGTGACTGTATTTGCCTAATTCAAACTGGCCTAGTTTGAGATAAATGGATTTTTGGTTCAGAATGGATGGTGTAAGTTGTTCTATCCCTTAAGTACTCATATTTTGTTATGTTTTTTTCTGTACTGTCAATGCCAATGCACTTCAGCATCCTAATACAGGGCGACAAAAATTCAACTCATGACATGTCAATATCTTTCACAGGTGCCTTTTATTGGAGCGCCCTATTTACAAAGGATGTTTTTTTATTGTTTGAACTCGAGACTTCTATTTATTTGGTTTCAAACAGTTGTTCTATGTATGTTCTTGTATATTTGATTGTAGTTTTAAGAAACCTATTTGCGGGGACGCGCTTGCACGCTCTGCGTTGTGCAGGGTCCCTTTCTTCATCTTGCATTTATATGATATCTTGAATAGTATGCTCTACCCCATCTATTTATTATCTATTATCTTACACTAAATTATACGTATATATTATATTAAGCTTATATATATAATATCTGCAATTACTGTACCATATTTATGCTTGAGTTGGTTGGTTGGTTGTTGGTTGGTTGGTTGGTTGGATGGTTGGTTGGATGGTTTGGATGGATTGGATGCTGGATGCTGGATGGGATGGATGATGGATGGATGGATGGATGATGGATGGATGGATGATGACTGGGATGTCTTGATGGATGGACGGCTGGAATGGATGGATGGATGGTATGGATGGATGGATGGATGGAGGGGATGGCTGGCATGGCTGGATGGCTGATGGCTGGGATGGATGGATGGCTGGTTGATGATTGGATGGCTGGTCTGGATGGGTGGCTGGATGGCTGGATGGATGCCTGGATTGCTGGATGGCATGGCTGGCATGGCTGGCTGCCTGGATGCTGGATGGACTGGATGGATGGATTGATGGATGATGGCTGGATGGATGGCTGGCTGGCTGATGGCTGGCCCTATTTTAAACAGGACACCAGGACATTTCGCCGCCCAATGGTGCCTCCAATTTTTTGTATCCATTTTTTTTGGCATACTGACCTTACATCATGCCCCTCTATACATTCACTTGTGCTGTCACTTGAACGAGATACATGCACAGCTCAAACTTACATGCATTTGGGCCATACACACCCCTCAAAATGGAGCCCCGAGTGTGCAGCTCAAGATATACCTACAGTAAAGGCTGTCGATTCCCGTTTAATTGTCTAAAAACGTTTAAACGGAAATTTTCGTGCGTTTAAACGGATGCCTAGTGAGATATTTAACCTCAACTTCCGTCTTGCCAGTCGGATCAAAGAGACAGGCTAGCCCGACGAATCGCCCGGTAGCTTTTGCTTTATATGCGTCATACTTCTCTATTAGTTTTGCTAACTTAGTACAGGTGTCCTTTTTATTATTACAATAAATGATCAACATATTTTACTGTAAAATTTTATTTAAGTTGACTTTCATGGTAAAGTTTCCCACATCGGCAATCGTGCCTGTTTTTTGTCCCGCCTCTTTGATTTATGGCAGCTGCCGCGCGATAGTACAGCGTGTGTGATTGGCTACTTCGGCAGGCCCCTACTTCGGCAAGCCCGTCACGCGGAAGTAAGTGACCGTGCCTTGGAAACTCTGTAAATTGCGACTATCGCGGTGGAATACTCCAAAAATTGTAGGCCTGATTTCTATATTTTAGACGTTTTTAACTTTTATTGCATGCAAACCTTTTCACAGATGGTACTTTATAAGAATTTTTTGCACTATTTCGCGATTTATCCTGTTAAAATTTGGCTTTCTCTATTGAATTTTGCGAACTTTTGGTATGAAAGGAGCTTCGCGTTTAACCGTTTTGCAATATCACTATCCATTAAGACGGCCGCCTGGCGTTTACCGTTTAAACGTTGAGACGACAGCCTTAAACTACATTCCGATTAAATTTTGCACAGAATTCAACACAAGTGGTGCGTGTACTGATGCGAGCCAGGAAGAACATCGCAACTCGTTTTGCGATGCGTATTGGTCAAACTATGGCGCCGACCTCCATAAGCTTGTGCTGAGAGTTGGTGCGTATCTCCTGTCCAAGTAATTTTTAATAAGCCCCCTGACTGTATTTACATTATCACTACAGTCAAAACTGGCAAGTTTGTATTACTTTCATATTTAGGGTGTTTTGAAAAGTATGAGTCTACCGATAAGTTTTGTTGTTTTTTATATGTGTAGTTGCGTGCATAGCCATGTCTTGTGGTATGTGTATGTGCGTGTGTATTTGTTTGTTTTTTCAGGGGCAATCGTTTTTCGCTTGCAAGTGCTGGTGTTTAATACAAGCAGGATTACAGGATTATTTTATCCTGTTGATCAGGGATATATCTACGCCAGTCGGCGCGGTCTGCCATGAATGGTACTTGCTCCCACCGACCGCACAGAAAGGTCATTTGGGAGGTTGCCGACCGGCACTTTTACTTCAGTCAAATGACAAATTACCACATATAGTGCCAAATAACTTATAGGTTTGTCCATAAGTGCCAAAAGGCGTGTAATTTTAAGATTTACAACCTGCACTTCAGAGAAGCCTAGCTGTAACAATGCTGTTGACAATGCTGTCAAATGTTTAAAACCACAAACCCACCACAACCCTCTTTGGGTACTTCATAAGAGCCTATAAGGCAATTACTAAGCACTAAGGGACAGCACAGGGTATTATTACCTATTGACTATTCAAAAATGATCCCAAGTTCAATGATTTATATTCATAAACTCTCCTTAAAAATTTAGACGACAAATTATGAAAGCGGAGGATAATTTTAATGAGTAATTCTTTTATTTTTCATTGCATAACATTTGCTATTGTTAAACATGCACTTTTCAGTTAGAAACAAACACACACAAAATTGTCCCCAAACGCTGTCATCTGCCGTCGCAGTTTGTGGATTGGGGACAAGGTCACCTGAGGTCCAACACGTGACACCAAGGACCATTGTAATCCAAGTGTCATGAAAATTTGATGAACATGTTTATACATCCACAACCATGCAATTTACTATCATCTAATCCATTTTTGGGCATGATCTCTAGATGACCTTTTGACTCCACTCTTGAAAGGGTTAAGCCATATTAGCACATTTTTGGAAACCCACCCGCCCCCAATTCAAAATTTTATATTTTTGCCCATTTACGTTGGTAATTGTCTAGGAACTATACAGCGAACGAGAAGGCTAAAAAATGCGTTTTAATCACAAAATAAGCGAATTTGTAATTATAATTGGGATCCCAGAATGGACTTAACGGCAGAGCGGGAAAAGCTACTTTATGTCCGTCCATGATGAAATAGTGCCCCCTCGGAAAATAACCTCTAACTTGGCATGCCTTAACAACTAATGGATGAGCCGTAAACACGTACATGGCGCTATTAGCCTCCCGGCTATTTCACATAGAAGGCCGTTTCCAGCAGCCCGTTGTATTATTATCGGGATCCCCGATAATAATTATTCTAGTACAAAATTCCTTCGTTTGTGACATCATAGACATTTCAAGCTTAACCTAACCATCACAGGTATAGTTTACTAGCCAGTTAACCAATGCAATCCGTGTAAAAATCCTCCAATTTTGGAAATGGGGGCACTCTTCAAAA